>VDFB02325201.1:0-58644 GCA_007258455.2 Sequoia sempervirens | reverse complement strand
TAAGTGCTTAAATAAAAACAATATACATCCTAAAAATGTTAGGCAAAGGAGAAATCAAACTAATAGTGTTTTTTTTATCTATGGATAGGGTATTTAATTTTTTTTAGATACATGTTTAGAATGATTTTATAAACGTAGTTCATAGAGTTTCATGTTAGTATGAAAAGAGGTTTTACCTATCTAGTTTAGTTTTCACCCAATAGAGATGTTCACATTACACTTAGAAATGTTATTTTAATCACATTTATTGTTTTTTTTATTAGATAGTTTATGAGATTTATTAATGTGAATAGACTTTATAATTTGTCTTAATTGCTTGTTGTAAAGTTTTGTATAAGAACTATTCTATATTGATATTATGTTTGACTATTAGACTCTTCTAAAAATAATTATCTTCAATTCTCTTAATATTAAAAAATATTGATACATACATAATTATTGAAGATGATAAAATGTATAAAAAATAATATATATTTTTTAAAAATATGTATACAATTTTTTGAAAATTATTTTAATTAAATTAATATATTAATAATATAGTTGTCCTATATTGATATTATGCTTGACTACTAGAATCTTCTAAGAATAATTTCTTAATATTAAAAAATATTAATATATACATAATTATTGAAGAAGATAAAATGTATAAAAACTAATATATAATATATTAAACAAAAATACATATTCAATTATTTTAAAGATTATTTTAATTAAATTAATATATTAATAATATAAAAAAGTCAAATTTTATTTATGAAACTGAAAGGAATATAAGTTATAAAAGATAAAAAAGAGGGTGGCACACATCAAAAGAAAAATACAAAATTTAATTTATATAACAAAAAAATATTTAGATTTCATGCATAATTCTTTAAAGACTAGATAGTTACATTCATTTTTATTTGATTTTCATTAGTGTTGTTTTTAGAATATTTATATAATTTTATTACTTAATAATTATTTTTTAAAATATATTTTTAAAGGATAGATTATACTCATTATTTTTTTTATTTTTAATTAAAAAATAAAAATAATGAATTATGTCATTTTAAATTATTTATGTTCTAATTAAAAATTATGAATCAATAAATTATCTTTAGTCTGAACGCTCGGGCTCTAATGAGAGAATTTTTGAACGCTCCTCGAAATTTGGCGAAATTCGGTGACTCAACAGGTGTGCTCGCTCCTTTTTAGTCTAGTCATTTAAATGCATTTATGATGAATGAATTCTCCTCCTCCTCTCTCTGCCGTTCGGCAGAGGTCGTACCCCCTATTTCCTCCTCGGCTATGCCTAGGGCATCTATGGCCTCTGACACTCCTTGCATAGATAATCCTGAAACTAACCCCTCGCATTCAAGACCCAAATCATTCTCTGAGGTAGTGGTTAAGTCTGGTATCTCCATCAACGTGATGCAAGGTTTACCCTCTCGAACCTTAATGAAGCTTGCGAAGCCGGTAAGAATTGCGGGGTTGCTCCCTTACCTTTCTCTATTTCTCCTAATCTAGAAATGCTTATTGAAATTGGTAGGGAAAAAAATATGCTAAGGAATTTTGCTATTTTCTTCTCTGCTGTTGAAGTGGATAAATGTCCACCCAAAAAATTTCTTGATGATTGGTTCCATAACTATTGGAACCTGAAACTTGGTTTTCACATCTCTTTCTGTAGATAGATATAGAAAGGGTTGTTTGTTATTTTTTCGCTAATCATGAAGCCCAGGCTGAAACTCTTAAAAAAAAATACTGGACCATGGGTTCTACCTCCTTTCACGCCCTAGCTTGGTCTCTTGAGGCTGTACATGAGGAAGTCCTTGCGCTCTCAGCCCCTCGTTGGATTTTGGTCAAACAGATCCTACCATTTCTATGGTGTTTCCTCCCTCAGCTGCTTGAGCCACTTGGTAAAGTCATCCAAATGGATGACACTGTCAGATTGGTCCCTCATATGGATGCCATAGTTCTTATTTCATTGAATCCAGGCTATGAAATTTCGTGTAACATTAAAATTTGTATTTCTAATGACAATTTCGCTTGCCCCATTCATATTCTCGGGGGTCTGAATGCGTGCTTCCTGTGTAGAAGAGAAGGGCATCTAAGGAAGGACTACCCCATCCTTAGGAAAAAACCCTTGCCGACTAAGCCCTCACCTCTCCAAAATTCTTCTGCTGCTGTTAACCCTGATTCAGATTCCTCAGTGAACAAAACCCCTCTTTCTGTTGCGCCCGCTAATCCCTCACCCCCTTTGGCCTCCAACACCCCATCCACCCCTCTTGTCCCTTCCCCTGCCATTCTCTTGACTGATTCTTTACCCCTTGCGAATGTTTCTCAAAATGTCAGACCCCTAACGGTGGCCAAAACCTCCAACAAGTGTAGACAAAGAACCAATAAGCAATCTAACACCTCTTTAGAGGGCTCCCTGTCCTTATGTCCTTAGCCTACCTCCTTCACGAACAACTCTGTCGTGACTGACTCCAAAGAAATCCTAAGTAGCTCCGCCCCCTCTTGCTTGACCCTCATGGACCGTTCTGTCAGGTGCTCTGACCCGGCTCCTCCCTAGAGCTTCCCCCCTAAAATATTCCATGAGCTTGGTGATGAGTGCTTGCTTGAAGTCATCCCTACCAGCATTTTCTCCTCAGTTTCGGCTATACACCCTCTGAAGCATACTATGGATTTGAATTTCCTATCCCTTGATGTTTCAGATAATGATGACGAACTAAAGGATGCTTTCCCCACCTCTAAACAATGGGGGAGACATTTAGGCTCCAAAAATAAGAACCCCTCTAGAAAAATGATAGGTGACATCTAGAGTAATGATACGGCCCCAATTGTGGGGTCCTCTGAAAATTTCTCCCCCTCTGCATGTTTTCCTGTGAATTGCATCTTATGGAATACTAGGGGGCTTGAATCCCCTGACAAAAGATGGGTCATTAAATGGTATCTTGATACCTATAAATCCATGGATTTCCTGATGCTACAGGAGATTAAAGCCACTGGGTACGCTCTGGATGCCAACCTCAACTTTCTATGGAAAGATTCCATCAAGCTTTACACCAACCACCCTAGAGGTAGGGGTGGGGTTGCCCTTCTAATCAACATGAGATGGGAGAAATATATCACTGGCAATGGGCTTTCCCCCTGTAACAGAGCGGTGTGGGTTACCTTTAATTTCAATAACAATATCTTTGGCATATGCTCAATTTATGCCTCGAATGATTTCAAGGAGAGAGCAAGACTTTGGGATTGGTTGGCTGCTCTCCCTAATATCCCCTGGCTTGTGGGGGGGATTTCAACATGATTGAATCCCAGGAGGACAAAATTGGAGGCCTTCCGTTTGTCTAGAAAGACTTGACAAAAGTGCATTGGAATAGAATGAAAAATTCTAAACAATTATTTGATCCATTGGTTGGTACTAAGGACACTAACCCTGGCATTTGGCACACCTGGTGCAATTTCCAACAAGGTCCTAGAATTTACTCTAGACTTGACCGTTTCTATGCTAATAAAAAATTCTTCTCTGTTTTCCCTAATAAATTCGGCCACTTTGTCCTCGTTACCCTCACCTCCCTCTCCGATCACCACCCTATCTCCACCTGTGTTAGAATTAATAGCTCCCGTATTCGCATCAAAGGCTCCAATCCCAAGTTTTTCCTTAACACTAGTCTCCTTAAAGATGATGATACTCTTGTTTCCATTCATATCATTAGACTCATCAAGAGGAATAACTTTCCTACCAGCTCTCATTTGGATAGATGGAACTTGAACATTCTTGCCTGGCAGAATCTGTTAAAAACCATTGGGAAAAAAGGGCCAAAGATTATAGATTCGTTGAAAAAAATCTCTCCTCTAATCTTCAAGTTGCTGAATCCAACATCCAAGCCAATCCTTTGGACTATGATCTCATCTCTCATGTTTTCAATGCTAAGGATGCCCTTAGACAACACCAATAGGTTAAATCCAAAGGGGCCAAGATCAGATCCCATGCGCATTGGCTGCAGTTTGGTGATAGGGGCTCTAAATTTTTCTTTAACCTCATCAAGCAAAAGTAGTCTAATGAAACTATAGAAAGAATTATAGTTGATAATCATGAGATAACTAACCTCGACAAAATAAAAAAGGCCTTTGTTAATTTTTATCAAAATCTTTTTACTTCTGAGGATTCGGAGGAGGCTTCCTCCCTTAGAAATCAAGTTTGTTCCCTCATCCCTAACAAGATTTCCACTTTAGATGCCAGCCAGCTATCTAAAGATATCTCCTTGGAGGAAATTGAAAAATCCATGAACTCTCTTAATAATGACAAGGCCCCTGGCCCTGATGGTCTCCCGGTTGAGTTCTACAAGGCTAATATTGATTGGATCTGCCAAGATCTTCTTGATATTTACTCTGAAGCTCTTGTTAAGGGTTACCTGTGTAGCTCCATCAATAGGGGTATTATTAAATTGTTACCCAAGGATGGGGACAAAGCGCTCATCAAGAACTGGAGACCTATTACTCTCCTCAATGGGTGATACCACAAATCTGGTTTACAATTTCTAGGAGGACCTGATTTTTGCTAAAATCGCATATTTTTATAAAATATAATGATTTAAGCCTTAAAAGGTTCCATTTAAATAATTCCAATTGAAGAGGGTTTGATCAAACTACCTTAAATAAAACCCTCTTGGATAGAACCCCACTAGTTTTAAACCATACCTATAACAGAGTCTCCTTTACACCTATCAAAATGCTGATAAAAAACAACTTTGATTTACCTTTTGGGGGATCAAATGAATTCATTTAAAATTTATTTTTTGAACATATGTAGTCCTTATTATAAGCTTCCCAAAAGTATAATTTTAAATAAAATTAATTTTATTATTATATTTATTTTTTATTTCTCGTGAATGTAGGTTTTTCATTGAAAATCAAGCTCTTTGTTCTACACATGGGGGAAAATAGCAGATTATTAAAAAAAAAATTAAAAATATTAGTACACTAGATATTGAATTCCTTGATCCAACAAAGAAAAATAATTTGAATTTTGATACATAGAAAAAAAGTTACGCGTTATACGGTCGCACTATGTCTGAATTATAATTGGTTTGAATTCAAAACTTGATTAAAGAAAAAATATTGAATAAAAAACTATCTAACCAAGTGGAAGCACTAGATATCAGAGTTATGAATCTAAATTAAAAAGAATTAGAATTCTATCCTTAGTGGAAAACTTTTTATGTGTTATACGGTGAGCAACACTTTTTAAAAATGTTGTTTTATGAAAAAAATTAGTTTTTGAGGGAGATGGAAAAAGAAGTGCAATTTGATTGCAAAATTTTCAAAAAAATATATTTAGAATCTATAGACAAAATGTCACGAAACTTTGGTTTGCATGATATTGAAATTCTTCATGGTTTAGCCACTATAGGTGCCCGAAAGTGAAGATTTAGGCAAAAAAATTATTTAAGTGTCTAGTTTGGCCAAAAATTGTAAACCACTATTGTGGGATCACCCCAATGTCTCCTATAAAATCTTCGCCAAGATCTTGGCTTTGAGAATTGAGAATATCCTGCCCAACTTTGTTTGCTCTACCCAAACTGGATTCATTAAGGGAAGATATATTCTTGAAAACCTAATCACCAGTTGGGAAGCCATGAATTGGGCCAACTTTTCCCAGCAAAACTCTACCATGTTTCTTCTAGATTTTGAAAAAGCCTATGAAAGGTGGAATGGAGTTTCATCTCCATGATGCTTAAGGCTTTCAATTTTCCTAGGAGTTTATGCAAATTTGTTAATATTTTACTCAAAGATTCCTTTGCCCAGGTTGACGTGAATGACTCCCTTTCTGATTCTTTTCCCCTTGGTAGGTCTATCAGACAAGGTTGCCCCTTGGTTCCTGCCCTCTTTGTTATTGCTTCTAAAGCTCTATACTACATTCTGAGAGACAACTCTATCTCCCTTGCTGTCAGGGGCATATCTCTCCCTAATAATGAAGAGCTTCTTAACTGCCAATTTGCTGATGACATTGCTATCTTCCTTGAAGCCATGGCTGACAACTTTGAGGCTCTGACTTACAAGATCAACCTTTTTTGCAAGATCTCTGGTGCTCGTTTATCCCACCTCAAATCTATCTTCCTTGGTTGGGATGAGAAGTCCCCTGACTGGTTTAAAAATTATGACTTTCAGTGGGGAGGCCCGCACAAAATTGTGAGATACCTTGGCATACCTTTCTCTATTGATCCTTCCCTTAAGGATATGTGGTCGTGGGTCAAAGAAAAAATCACTAAGAAGCTGAATAAGTGGCACAACAGAGCTTTGTCCTTGGCTAGCAGAGTGCAAGTTTGCCAAAAAATTCTTTCCTCTTATAATATCTATTATTCCTCAGCTTGGATGTTCAACAATTATCAAATTTTAGAGATTCAAAAGGCTGTCAGGAAGTTTCTCTAGTCGGATGGTAAAGGTAATAAAAAAACACACGCTGTTAAATGGGAGTGGTGCCATACTAATAAACTCCTTGGGGGTCTTAGCTTGAAGGATCTTAAGCTCCAAGGGATTGCCCTGGCCACCAAGTGGATCTTTCACTCTCTTGATGGCAATGATCCTTGGAAGGTCCTCATTAAAAATAACATTGAAAGGGGATTCCCCAAGAATGCTAATTCATGGAAGAACCTTCCGTTCAATGATCTTGTCTTTAGTAACTTTCTTGTTCTTGTTCAAGGATCTACTATTTTTAGATCCATTTGGAAAGCTTGGGACCATGTGAGGAATTATGTTACTAACGTGACCTTCCATGATGATAATCATCTTTACGGTGAAAGGTCCATTTGGTGGAACTTATGTTCTTCTAGAAAACCCCTTGCCCTCTCCCAGGGCTGCTCTGCTAGACACTGGTCTAATAAAGGCATCGCTCAATTGGCTGACCTCTTTGAACATGACAAATTAATCAATTGGGAGGATCTCAGAAACAAGTTTGACATCCCCGTCTCCCAGAAGAAGACCTATAATTTGATTCTCAAGGCCACCAAGGACCTCACGACTTCTTGTCATCTAGATTCTCATAGATTTTTATGTAGTAAATGGCCAAATGGGACCATTTATCCAAAATCAAAGCCAAGAATATTTACAATATTATTGGGCATTCTGATGCCATCATTGATCACATTAACACCATTTGGTACTCTACCCTTGACGCCTACTCTTGGAAGAAGTATTTTGAGATTCTTTGGAAAGGTCCTATTGAACCTAAGCTTATATGTTTTAACTAGATTTTGATTCTTGATAGGCTCCCTATTAGAAAAGATAATTCTGCGACTGATTATTGTAATCTGTGTAGGTTACCCAAGACTGGTAGACACATTCTTCTTGACTATATATTTGCTAAGGAAATTTGGCTAATGTTTGGCATCACTTATCCTTTGATCTTTAACATTCTTGAAATTATCACTGGGCATATTGATGGGATGAAGCAAGATACTAATTTGTTTTGGAAAATTCTCTCCTCTAATATATTGTGGCAGATTTGGAAAAGTAGAAATGAAGAAAGGTATCAAAACAGCTCCATAGTTCTTACTGAGTATTTTTGAAAACTCACTTTTCTTAAAATATTCCTACAGGTTCGTACTACCATGATGATTGAAAAAGAAAAACTTAAAAGGTTCCTGAAGACCGGTTTTGCCACGTTCTTCATCTATGAGATGTAGGGTGGCTATGCTTGGAGGCAGACTCTGGACAACCTCCAGATGTTTGATAAGACATGCAAAATGCTTACCCAAGAGGTGAAGGATAACAAGAACTCCAACAAGGATCAGATCCTCATGCTTGCGCAGATCCAGGAGATGAAACACATTGTCTGGATGGAAGGTGCTAAGGGGTGGACTGGCTGGGTTGATACCCTAGAAGATATCTTACACTAGTTTCTTGGGCGCATTCTCTTATCTTTGTATCTTTATCTCTGTTATGTAGCTTTGTGTTGCTCCTGATGTGAGGCATAGCCTCTCTTGAGCTGTACATTTCAATCTTTTGTACTTTTTGGTACTTTTTGTGACCCCCCTATATATAATATAAAAAATAAATTATCTTTATCTTTATTATTAATTTACTTTATATAAAAAAATAGTCACAATAATACTCAAATATTTTATTTAATTATATAAAACATGAAAGAAAGTTATGTGTAATTAATTTCCTAAAATTTAATTGGCTCAAAACTTTTGAGCGATAAGGGCGATTTTCCTGGCAAAATAAAATGGCATGCTTTTCTCTACTAACGTGCTCAAACTGCAATGATTCTGCAATGTTTTATTTCAGCTTGAATAGTTTCAAAATCCATTTGAAATTCATTTATTTCTCAAAAGGTTGCCAAGATCTCTACTGTAAGCGTTTAAGCTTACACTTTCTACATCAAACAATTCTAGTTTTGAAGCAACTCTATGCCGCAATGCCTGTGGAAATACTTGTAATTCATCATATGCTATAAGGTTTGAAGAAATAAAAAATCTTGCGACAATTTGGAAGTGCACTTCACACACATGACATCCTATTATACAGTTAATTTCTACCTTTGGACTTATCTTGCCCTTTTATTGTGTGGATGATGCAAACTTTATGTATCTGATTTCTATTGATGTATAATTAATCAAGCTTTAAAACTAATGCACAAGCTAGTTTTGCAAGTTTCCAGATTCTTGAATTTTTTGTTGCTCCTTCCCACATAGTTGATAAATTTTGGTTAATCAAGGAGACATATGCAAGGATGTGCATAAACAATTCAATACCTATGCTAACTAAGGAAAGCTATGACTTTTGTGTGCTAATGCATTATGTTCTTTTTTTTTAAAGTGTTTCAGTCACATCGGGTTGCCTTCCATGAAGTCAGGTATTAATCCTATGCTATTTTCATTATGGGTTTCTCAATATTTAAGATTGTTTCTTGAATGGTTGAAGTCTCTTGCTCCTAGTTAGACTATGGATGTTGTGTACATTCAGGTTGCTCCTCAAGCAATTGTCCCCAAGAAGTTGAATACTTGATGTTGCTTGAATCATGAATGTTGTGTTCAAATCAAGTTATGAATGATTTACTATGTTTGGTTTTGCTCTAAACCTCTAGTTTCTAAGGAAATGTATTAGCACTACTCATGCTAGAGCCCATTACAATACATTAGCTTCTCTTTCATTTGAACCAAAATTGCAACTAGTTAGGTATTCTATGTATATATTAATCCCATGATACAACTATAAATGTCAAAAGTTCATCATTAGAGGAAAAATTTCTTTTCATGTACCTATTATTTATTCATTTTATCAACATTGTTGCTAAAACTTTTCAAACACAACAAATAAAAACATAACTATTTTATAACTTTTTGGTAGGAACTTTGCTACCCTGCAGCTCTTGTTTTATATGTTTTGGTTATGTAATGTAAATATCTTGTTTGATGTTAAATTTTTGAAAATAAAATAAATTGAAATAAATATTTATTGTTTGGTGTTATTTTTTTTCAAAAAAATTAAAGTTGAATACATTTGAATATTTATATAATGAACCCATTCATTGAGAGAAGGAAGTAATTTATGAATTATTTGTACTAAACATAACTATGTCTAATAAAGTTGAAGTTGAGTTTGTTCTTTAGAATACACATTTGCTAAACATTAAATAATCAAATGATTTATTATTAAAATAATTCTTAGATTGATTCTAGTTGATTTTGAATTTGATAGTGAAATCTTCATATTATAGTTGAAGTTAAATATACTACTAATATAATAAATATATTATATTCTAATTTAATATTAATTATTAATAAATTATATTATATAAACTAAGTAAATAGATAATATTGTAATATTAATATATTTTAAAATATTTTTATAATTATTAATATAGTGATTTACTATTATATTAATTACATTAATAGTAATTTACTATAATAATATTAATATTATAATTAACATAGTAGTCAATTAAGATAGTTTATTAATATATATAAATATAGATGAAAGGAGAACCTAGAATAAAATAAGCTATATTGTATTGTATATAAATATATAATATAAATTAATATATTACCTACATAATATAGGTTAACTTATTTACCTACAAATTATTACCTATAATATAAGATATAAATAGAAATAGTATATATAAATTACACACACACACATATATATAAACCTACATTAGGTTATATTTTATCTTATATATCTATATATTATAGTTTATAATATTTTTGAAGAAACTATATGTATATTAATATAAATTAATATAAAAAAAATTATTAATGAAAAGAAGGAGCACATATATAATCAAATTATAACATAAAATATTAAAAATATAGATAAAGATATTACTTTAATGGAAATAATAATACAATTTTTTTTTTTTTTAATTTTAATATTGTGAATCCAAATCTCTATAAAATAGTTAATTGAATTTTTAAAGATTTTCTTTAATAAAAAAATAACAATTACATACATAAAAAAATCATTCTTAAAAAGATGTCAAAATAAATCACATTTATTTATTTTAGAAAGATTTAATGAAATGATTTTATAAAGCAAAAAATGAAAAATCATTCCTTAAAAAAATGTTTAATTTGCTCTATCTGCCAATAACACACAAAACTTTTTTAACCAATCATATGAACAAAAAATATTTTTAATAATTTATAACGTTAAATACTTTACATGTTGAGTTTACAAAATTGAATTTTATTTTAATTTTTGTTTAAATATTGTTTTTGATTGTTTGAAAACTAAATTATTAATAACTAGTTAACTAAAAAAAGCCAAAGTCATTACAATAGTACTATGCAGCAAGTACTAATAAAAGAAATAGAAAAAAGAAACCAAAATTGGAATGAAAGCAAAGATAAAGAAAAATAAAACAAAAGGATAAAAGAAAAACTAAGAGAAAGGAAAAAATTGAAAAAGAATAAAAGATGGAAATTAGCAAAAAATAAAAAGGGAGATTTTTGTTAAAGTTGCTTATTTAATTAAATGTTAGTTAATGTTATTCGAAATTAGAATTAATATTTTTTTGTTTTAAGATAAATATGATGCAAGTTAATAAATCATATTTGTTATTTAATATTAGTTTTATTAGATAAATATGAGATAAAATTAAAAAAATAAAGCAAGATTTGGAAAATAAAACAAAATAAAATAAAATAGAAAAAAAGAGAGAATGAATTCTCATTCTCTCTACACACATTCACAAAACATTCAATCTGAGAAAACAAGAGTAGAGGAGAAGTTTGTTGATTTGGGCAAGGAAAACATAGTGAAACAAGAAGAAGAGTGGTAATCGTGAGGGATTCAATCATCGAGAGCGTATTAATAGGTTTTGATGCAAATCCACAATGTCATTGTCTCAATCTATGTGAATAGGTGATTGTTTGGCCATTATTTGTTTCTGTGTGAATAAGAAATATGTTGTGATTATTATAAATATCATAATACTGCTATTGTATTTGTGTATTTGGTGATAATATACATATAAATTTTTTGTCCTATCTGTAATATTCTAGAATTTAAATTATACTACTGTTATTGATATCAATTTTATAGTAAGAATTTATATTTTGTTTGCAAGATGTTAAATTTTTACTATGTTTTACCGCAATACCTACTAGAAATTGATATATGTAAACAAAGTTTCTATTCATAGTCAAGTTGGAAATGTGCATTTACTAGTTTTTTGAATGTCAGTTGTAGATTTTGTTTCTATGTTTATTCAAGTACTTAGAAATTGGCATAATGCAATGATCAGTTTAGAGCTAATTATTTTTAGATAAAAGGAACCTGTGTGGGTAGTTTTTCATTCTTGGTTATTGTAGAGAAAGGAAAGAATGAAAAGAAAGAAGAGCAATTGCTGGAATAAGAATGGGAACACATATCTTTTCTTTACGCTTTGTATAGAAATACATAAATGTGGGATTGACAAAGTCATTTTTTGCTTGCACAAAAATAACTCACTGCTACTCTATTTCCCCAAAAGAGAGGAATTCAAATGTGGAATAAACAAAATGTAGGAAGACAAATCTGGGCATGCAATATTTGTTTTTCGTATTAAATATTCTGAAAATGACACTATGGGAAAGATAAAACTTAAACTACTGAAAGCTAACTCTAAGCTACAAATCACAATTTGTTGGGAGCAAACTATTGCTCAACCAAACTTCAGATAACTTTAGGAGCTGCTAGGAGCTCACTGGGTTGAGCTACGTAGAGCTCTTCAGGAGCAATCTTTGCTCACACAGAAAACAAAATAGTTGTTGCTGTTCAGGAGCTTTCAAAAGCTCACATAAAAAATTCTCTTCACAGTCTGCTGCTACTCAGAAAAATTCTTTTTCTAACTGAGTCTTCTCCAGTGACAGAATAATCTACCTTCATTCTTTTTTTCTTTAACCTCATTCCCTCTCAATTTTGAATTCACCTACTAGCGTTGAATTGGAATTCAAAAATTCGTAACTTCATTTACTTCTTCTGCAGTCTTTAGGTGCACATTAGGAGCAAGTGGGAAAGGCAATCCCTAAAAAAATCTTCCAGTTGTATGCATTCAATGCTCCTGACAGGTAGGTGGATGGGAAGAGGCTTAGGAGCATTTAATTTTCCAACACTCCCCTTGATCTTGAGCTGACAAATAGGATTAAATCTGATCCAAATCAACAACACTGGTTCTCAGGAACTCGAAACTGTCTCTACTCAAAGGCTTGGTGAATATGTCTACTAGCTGTTGCTCAGACCTACAAAATGCCATTTTAATTTCACCATTCTCAACCAATTCTCTTATAAAATGATACATGATTTCGATGTGCTTGCTTCTTTCATGAAACACAGGATTTTTCATCAAAGCTATCGATGAAACATTGTCATAGAAAATTACTATTCCATCCTCTTGTTCTTCTCTCAAATCTGCCAAGATTCTTCTCAACCAAATAGTTTGACATGCTGCTACATTTGCTGCTATATATTCATCCTCTGCTGTCGATAGGGAAATGATAGGTTGCTTCTTAGAAGCCCATGAAATGACTCCTGACCCAAATGAAACACATAGCCTGATGTGCTCTTCCTATCATCCAAACTTCCTACCCAGTCACTATCTGTGTATCCGACCAACCCAAAAATATTTGCTGCTATGTATAGAATTCCATATCCTTTGGTGCCATTCACATACCTCAGGATTCTTTTACCCGCTTGCCAATGGGTGTCCTATGCAGTCTCCATAAACCTGGAAATAAGACTCACACTATGCATTATATCAGGCCTAGTTGCAGTTAAATACATTAAGCTTCCAACCAAACTCTTAAACGAGGTCGGATCCACATTGCTATTGTAATCTTCTTTGCTCAACTTTAGACCTATGGCTGTTGGTGTTGGGGCATGCTTGCTTTCAAGCATCCTAAATCTCTTCAAGATTTCATTTGCATATTTTTCTTGAGAGATAAATATACCATCATGCATTTGTTTTACTTCTATGCCTAGAAAATATCTCAAAAGACCTAAATCTATTATTTCAAACTCTCTTTTCATGACCTCTTTAAAATTAGCAATGAGGAAATCATCATCCCTAGTAAAAACTAAATCATCAACATACAAGACAACAATCAAAAACTTACCATTTGCTGCCTTGATGTAAAGAGTGGGCTCACGATCACTTTTTCTAAAGTTGTTTCTCATCAAATATGAGTCAATCCTACTGTACCATACCCGTGGAGCTTGCTTCATCCCATAAAGAGCTTTCTTCAGCCTATACACCTTGTGGTTTTGACCCAGAACTTCATATCTGAATGGATGCTCCACATAAACCTCTTCTTTCAATACTCCATTAAGGAAGCAAAACTTCACATCCATTTCAAATACCTTTCACATGTGTTGGGATGCGATTGCTATGACTGCCCGCCTGGTCTCCATCCTTGCAACGGGTGAAAATGTCTCATTGTAATCTTTCCCAAACTGTTGTTTGTACCCTTTGAGAACTAATCTTTCCTTGTTCCTTTCTATCCTTCCTTCAGAATTACACTTGGTCTTGTAGACCCATTTCACCCCAATAAAATGCTTGTTCAAGGGAGATAAATCAGTCAACTCCCATGTGTTGTTCTTCTCTATTGTATCTATCTCCTCATCCATTACCTCACACCATTTCTCCTCTTTCAAAGCTTCTTCAAAATAAACTAGATCACCATGAGAAAATAATGGAAAATTCACACTCTCATCAAATTCTTCATCATACCTTTCATTCCGATAGATCTCCCTTAGACTCTTGGTCTTCTTTGGCATTAGGGAGGAGAGAGGTGGATCTGTACTTTCATTGCTGCTACTGGTGTGCTAAGTAGGCAAGTTCAGGGGCTGTTAGGAGCTTTCAGGAGCTCTACCAAAAATTTCAGGAGCTCTCAAGAGCTCTTCAAGAGTCAATCTTTTGGTGCTTATAGGAGCCAATCTTCTGGCTTTCTCTAACTACTTTCCTTTTTGTCTAATCACTTTAGGAGCTTTCAGGGACTCTTCTGGAGCTCTTCAAAAAACTTTAGGAGCTTGTCTGAAACTCACTGTAGCCAAATCTCTGGGTGTCTATGATAGTCTGCCTGACTGTATTGTTGACTATCTTCCAGCTTCAGGAGCCATCAGGAGCTATCAGGAGCTTTCAGGAGCTCTCAAGAGCTCTTTAGGAACTCATTTGACACTTTTAGGAGCATTTGTAGATTCATCTTGTTGAACTTCATGTTCAGTTTCTACTTCTTTAGGAGCTGTCAGGAGTAGTTCTGAGCTGTCAGATTCTACCACTCCATCCCATGACTTGTCTTTGAAGAAATCCATGTCCCTACTAATGATTTTTTTTGGGTGACTAGATTGTATAGTCGATAGGCTTTGGACTCTTCACTATAGCCTGTGAAAATGCATTTTTCACCCTTGTCATCCAATTTTTGCCTCTTTTCTTTAGGCACGTGTGCATATGCTACACACCCAAAAACTCTCAAGTGCTCAACTTTCCACTTGCGTCTTGTCCATTCCTCTTGAGGGATCTTGTCATGAACCACCTTTGTTGGACTTCTATTAATCAAATAAATAGTTGTTGCTACAACCTCTCCCCAATATTCAGTTGGGAGTCCTTTTTTTTTTCATCATGCTCCTTTCCATCTCCACAATGGTTTGATTCTTTCTTTGAGCCACTCCATTTTGCTATAGAGTATAACTAGTTGTTAACTCCTTCTTGATGCCATTTTTCTTGCAAAAATTCACAAACAAGTTAGAGGTATACTTTGCTCCACGATCTAACCCTAGGACCTTAAGCACATGTCCACTCTCCTTTTCAGCATGGGCCTTAAATAGGAAAAACTTATCAAAAGCTTCAAATTTTTGTTGCAAAAAATAGACCCATGTCTTACGGCTGTAATCATCAATGAAGGTCATAAAAAATCTGCCCTTACCAACAAAAATGATTTACATCTAGGGCCTACCAAATCTGCATGCACTAGCTCCAATGGTGCTCTTTCCCTTGTAGAGTTTCCCAATTGAAAGGGCTACCTATGTTGCTTGCCCAAAATGAAAGCCTCACATTTAACATTAGGCTCTACTATCCTTGGCAAACCATTAATCATATTATTTTTGGACAAAATACTAAAACTAGCATAGCCTAAATGTCCATAACTGATATGCCATAGGTTGGAGGGGTCTTGAATGGTGCTATTGAGCACTACTTGTTGTATTGCTATACATTTTCCATTCTTGAGAGGTGAAGCAATGGATTGAGATGAGAAACACATCTCATTCTTCAATGGAAACATTCAATTCTTTATCCTTTGGATTGCTGCAAACACCTTCATCCTCTCATTCTTTTCATGAATGATGCATTGACCCTTCTCCATCAGCAGTTTGTATCCATTTTGGATCAACTGACCAATACTCATGAGGTTGTGCTTTAACCCAGGAGCAAGAAATACATTCTGTATCTCCTTCTCACCTTGCTTGTTGTGGATCATAATAGATAATTTTCCAACAACAAGAACTACTCCATTGTTCCCCATTCTTATTTCAAACTTCACATTTTTATCAATGAAAGAAAAAAGACTTTCATTACCACTCATGTGGTTGCTGCAACTGCTGTCCAAATACCAAATTTTGGGGTTGCCTTCTTCACCAATATTACACATGATGAAGGTTGTGGACTGGTTTCCTTTAGCCACATTCGAATCAGCCACATTTGCACTTTTTTTTACTGATCTCTTTGCTTGGTCTAGCATTCACTTGCATAATGCCAGAACTTGTCATAGTAATAGCATTCAACATTTCTCTTGTCAGTGCTCTGGTTTGAACAGCTATTCTTCTTGCCTCTTTGGGAGCTAGTCTAAGAGTTGCTTGCTCCCTCTTGGATGTTTTCTCACGTGAAGATTTCTTCTCCAGCATTACCACATCTAGATATCCCTCTACCATGCCTGGAGTTGTTTCTTCCTCTCCCCCTTCCTCTTGCATTCCATTGAGCCTTAAAAGCTTGCTCTTGGGAGGAATTTTCAGGCCTATTTAGGCATTGCTCGTGGGTTTGTAGAGAACCCATCAACTCATCAACAAACATCGTTGTGAGATCCTTTGTCCCTTCAATGACGATCACCACTACATCAAACTTCGTGGGTAAGCTCCTGAGAACTTTCTCCAATATCCTCTAATCATCAATGATCTCAGCATTTACTCTCAACTAGTTTATTAAACCTGAGAGTCTTGTGTGGAAAAAAGTAATGGAATCATTGTCCTTCAT
Organism: Sequoia sempervirens; assembly: GCA_007258455.2. NCBI lineage: Eukaryota > Viridiplantae > Streptophyta > Pinopsida > Cupressales > Cupressaceae > Sequoia > Sequoia sempervirens. The sequence continues at coordinate 41,930 of VDFB02325201.1, read as the reverse complement.
TTCAAGAGTCTCAAACTCTCCTCGAAGCATGTGGAGCTTTACCAATCTGACCTGGTCAGTTCCTTTCTAGCAGGTTTGGAGGATTTCCAAAGCTTCCTTTGCATAGTTAGCTGCTGCTATTCTGGGAAAAATGGCCTCTATCAAGGCTGCTTCTATCAAACTCAATGCCTTAGAATCTTTCCTCCTCAACTCCTTCAATTGGTTCTTTTGGTTGTTTGTAAGCACAAAATATGTTGTTGGGTCAGTTACATCATTGAATCTATTTACTACAAATTCCCACAAATAATTGGTGACCATAATGGTCTTCATCTTCTTTGCCCAAACATCATAGTTCTATCCATTAAAGGATGGTGGCTACTGCCAGCTCTTTCCTTCATCTCCAACCATGCCTCCTACATAATAAACTCAATACCAAGATAAAAACAATTTCCCTAACTCATGAGGAAATGGGGCCTATGGCTCTGATACCATGACAAAGTCCTTTTTTGCTTGCACAAAAATAACTCATAGAGTTGATGCTCCATTTTTCCGAAAATAAAGGAATTCAAATGTAGAATAAACAAAATGCAGGAAGAAAAATCTAGGCATACAATCTGTTGGGAGCAAACAATTGCTCAACCAAACTTTAGATAACTTCAGGAGCTCCTAGGAGCTCACTGGGCTGAGCTACGCAGAGCGCTTTAGGAGCAATCTCTGCTCACACACAAAAAAAAATAGTTTCTGCTGTTTAGGAGCTTTTAGAAGCTCACACAGAAAACATTCTCTTCACAGTCTGTTGCTGCTCAAAAAAATTCTTTTTCTAACCAAGTCTTCTCAACTGACTCTTCTCTGGTGACAAAATAATCTTCATTCTTTTTTTCTTTAATAACCACATTCCCTCTCAATTTTGAATTCACCTACCAGCATTGAATTGGAATTCAAAAATTCCTAACTTCATTTACTTCTTTTGCAGTCTTCAGGTGCACGTCAGGGGCAAGTGGGAAAGACAATCCCCAAAACAATCTTCCAGATACAGGAATCAAATGCTCCTGACAGGTAGGTGCACAGGAAGAGGCTCAGGAGCATTTAATTTTCCAATAGGGATATGATAGAGTTCCATTTCTAGGCTGCAAAATAAGGAGGGAAAGATCTCTACTTTTTCTCTATAACCCAATAGAGGCTACGTAAAGAATACATAGCTCCTTCTGTCAAATTTTTTTCTTACATGTCTGAGTTACTTTATAGTAACATGCATTGAGAGCATACCATAGCCGGGAAAAACTATTTTTAGAGTTAGAAATATAGAAATCAACATAATGGAGAATGATTGGTGATTTTGTTCTGAAATGGAATCATAATGATCTATTTAATTAACATAATTTATTTCAATCAAATTGCAAGATAGTTATAAATTGTATTCATTGTGAATGTTAGAAAAAAATGTAAGTCTATGAGCTTATCGCAAGCCTGTGAGTAGAACACAAAAATTGGATTTTCTTATGAGTTTGTTTTCATCTAATATTAACCGTAGTTGAGCTTATATGACTTTTTGGTCACTCACCCAGCCAACAATAAAAGCTCTTCCCTTTTATATCGCCATAACATAAAGGGTCTTTCCAACAATGGAAAAAGCCTAAGGGAGAAAGCCATGAAAAAAATCCTTAATTTCAACTTTAAACAAAAATTCCCATCAGTAGGCATTTGTATCATTGAATTCGATATATAATATGAAGAGAAATCAATAGAATAGGAAATAGAATGGAAATGAGATAATTTATGTAAATATATTGCATAGTTTCCATGAATGGAATATTGGTATTTCGATTCCTTATTTGTTGTGGTATTTAGTTAAATATCTGGAAATGGTATCCATGTTGGATTTGAGGTTTTTCAGATTTCATGGATACAATATTTTGCATTGATATTTGTTTAGTTCTTTGTCAAATTTGTGCTATAAGATACAATAGGTAAAATGTTTATTGTTTTATTTATGCATTACCATGTATAGCATTTGACTTACCCAGTTTTGCAAGAGCATGAGATCCAACTGTGATTTGTTTAGTTGAGTCGACACAAGGTGCTTAGATTTTTTTTGTTAAAGACCTTTTACAAGCCACATATATAGTATGGTTTAATGCTTCTAGGTAAACACATATAGTGTATGGTGTGTCAACATTATATTCAAGTCTCATTGTTGAGTTAGTTTGGATGTGGTGTTAACTATATGGGGTTGTATTGTGTTTATTATTAAAGACAATTTCAAAGGATGATTAACTTGAGTTAAAAGATAGTCACATCTAGTGGCTCAAACAGGCAGCTATATTATCAGATGAAAGTTACATTGTAGATAGATGACAGTTTGATATTGAACACATTGGTTAAACATTGATTTCACACTGTTATGAGTTTGGTGCTTTTACAGAAAGAATATCATATTGAATGTATAGTAAAATTTCTATAATGAAGTTTTGCAAGCAATGTGCAAAAAAAATTGTAAGAACTAATATATTTTATCTTTTAAAGATTTTAGTTCCTATGAATCTTTAAGATATGAAAGGTGTTAGTACTGAGGAGTAAGATGTTATATAGAGAAACATAGTGATCCTCTGTATTTGATTACGTTATTATTCATAAATGTGAAATGAAGTTGTGAATGGTCATGTCAGAGAGACAGTATGATAATTTCTAGTGAGGCATTTCAGTAAGCTAGTGAGGCATTTTTATGATTGATTTTTCATCCCTAAGAGGGTTTTCCACTCATGAAAATCACTGTTTTATGGTTCTTTGGTGGATGCATCTATGGTCTTGTTGTCTCCTTAGTTTGTGTTATAAAATTTGAATTTATATATATTGCTATTGTGTTATCTTTGTGTAAGCCTACATGGCTAAATCTAGTGAAGGAACAACCTTGTTTTGATATACTTTAATTCATTGATGTATAAAGTGATGAAAGATATTTAATTATTCCTCTTTTTCTACACCAATTTATAATTATTTCATTCCATTAAATTATTGTTGAAATTGAGGGTTATTATTAGTAAGTGAGATCGATGGAGCTTACATTTGGTATCAGAGAACTCAGGTTCAATATTCAGGCCTCAAATCTTCTATGCTTAGGTTGCATTGTAGTGAATCCTTAGGTGTAATTAATAGAGAACCCTAGTTATGGGTCAAGATTCTTTGATGAGTTGGTTATTCTAAGATGATTAGTTTGAAATGATTAGAAGTTTAGACATAGTTCGATCATTCAAAGAACTCTAGAGGTGTGAGACCTCTTCACCTTAATCGTATTTTAATAGGACTTGCTAGTATTGAGTAATGGTGACTATTTGAAGTAAGCCAAGATGGATAGTATATGGTGACAACCCATGAATGATGATGTGGAAATAAAAGTGAAGTAATAAGAAAAATATATTGAGAAGAGAGATCTCTCTAATGACGTAACAAATAAATGAGTTGAAAGATACAACAAAAGGAGAAAATATGAAATTTTGATAAGAGGAAGAAGGAAAATCATCTGTGAAGTAAATAAAGTGGGTAATAACTAATAAATAGTGATTGAGCCTTATCGAAGACAAGAAACCTAAGTGGGATATTTTAAAGGTGAGAATGTTTGTAACAATACTAGGTTTGGGCAAGTTGATTGTTGAGAAATGTCTTATTCTTATAGGATTTAGATCTAGTAGAATCCATGAGATCTTTTGAAAATGCAAGGTTCATATGTCTTAAGAATCTTCATTGGTGGTTCATGATAGAAGTTGATTAGATAAATATCTTGATCTGTTTAATAGACAAGGTAGAAGAGAGTGATGTGATTAATCATCTATGATTGGTTGTTATTAGTGAAATTACTTATACATATGTACTATATGAGAATGATATTTGTGTAATAATGTACTTCTCATGCTCTGTGCAAATGGGGTGACTTCAGAATAGTGGTATACAATTTATATGAGGAAGGAAATTTCATTTTTTTCCTTTTCCTCAAACTCAAGGGGTTTGGCCAAACCATATGGTTCGACTGAACCTCATTAAGGGTTCAGTCGAACACCTATGTTCGGTCGAACCATTGGTTTGAATGAACCCTAAACCCTAAATTTAAAAAAATCATATTTAAAAGGGTTCGGTCTAACCTGGGTTTGACCAAACCCCTTTACATATGACAAAAAAACAAAAACTCACATTTCAACTATCACTTTCTAAAATTACCAGAACTTGCTTTCCTTGCATGCGATGAACCAAGACCGTGATGGTGAGAGAGCTAATTTCTTCTTTCCAGCGAACACAAATTCAACTTGGTCTCTCCAAACTTCATCAACCTGACTTCCATAATGAGCACCAGGTATTTGAAATTTGAATTTTTTAGAGTTTAAAATGCATTGATATGTTAAATTTCGAAACCCTAGATGCAATGTTTTTCAAATTTGTTGAATTCAAATTGGATTTGTTTGGAAGTTTTTAAAGTGTTTTCAAATTAGTTGAATTCAAATTGAATTTGCTTCCCCATTTTGCATACATTTTTATGTTCTATGTGTAAATGAAATATGCTTTCCCATTTCAATAATCAAAGCTATGGATAGCCTGCTCCTAAATGGAAAGACCAATTGAAACATATATAAGAACTTAATAGCATATGTAAACAAACAATATAAAGTTATGAAGTTCAAACAGAACCACAAATTGTATCATTTGTAACATTAAAAATGTCCATATTAACCTATCAAGAGATAAATATGCAAAATAGATTTAATTTTAGTTACAAGGAAAATGTATAAATTATAAATTTATAACATTGCTATGTACATAGGAAAATCCTCTTGGAAGAAAAATCCCACAACCAAAAATATGAACCAATTATATTATTTGATAATAATATAAGTTACAATAAAATATTCATGTGCATACCCTTATAGTAGTATCATCAACATGTGATTCATATGGAGTAATTTCTAGTAGCATGATGATACCTATAAAATAATTATGCTTTCTCCATCTCAAACACCCATAAATAGGAAAAATTTAAACCATAAACCGAGTGTGGTTTACCAAAGCCATGACCCAAAATAATGACCTAAAAATGGCACCAAATTTGGCACAAATTCCAGCACCATATTCCTTGACTTGGTTTATAGGATGTATTTAAAAAATGCTTTACATCTTGTCAAAAAAATTCAAATCCTCCTCCTCATAACCGACACTCCATTTTTGAGATATTCAAACCCATTATTTAAGATGATCTTGACGATTTTCATAATTCTAATCAATATTCTAGTGTACAACCCTCTGTTTTTATTCTCTTATGTGTCATATAACATTTCATAATTAATTCCCATCTTACAATTTCATACAATTCTCTTACAACTTCTTAAATATATAAAAGGGACAACCCTAGTTCAATTAGGATTATTTAATTATTATCACCTACATCCATTTATTACATGATATTAGTTTTTAGTTGCACACATTATTAGGAAATATGCATTGTCTAAGCAATTGTGGTATATTGCATGTTTGAGAGTGTTTTCCTTGATCTTTTATCAAGTTAAATTAATATCCTTTAAAATCTTGTTTTATGGAGTTTTCATCTTAACTCTAATATGGCTAGCAAATAAAATGACGATTGAATCATTTTTTGATATAATAGCTAATGACAACCATATAAAGAGCCACATTAAAGAAGATGAAAAATAATGATAAAGAGTATGATTTAGATACATATGTTGCTAAACAAGATATTTTCTTAAATTGATAATTACGTATTGATGCACCTCTCCACCCTAAATACCCTCACTCATTGGCTAGTAATTTATATAATATATTAGGTGGCTATCCTTAGGGAATTAATACTATTCATAATGTTACCACTGTAATGGATTTTAATAATGTTGTATCCTCTATGCATCCATCTACCCTCCATCCTCTTATAATGATTCCTCCTATCATACTATAGTTACCACTTCCATGGGATCCACCACCCATGTCCTATTGCCTTTCTCTCCACTAGTATTTTTCTTATCTCCCATCCTTTTATATATGTTCACACCATTGTTACTACTAGCACTATCCTATATGTAGATATGTTCTTCATACCATTCCTCCTTATCCTATGAAAATCTAACCTTATAGTGTAACTTCTCCTTCCATTACCATGCCATTACCTTTCTAGACCTTCCCCTCTTTATACATTCTCCTTTTTATCCTACACTACTCCTACCACTAATATATCACTATACCTTGGATATACTATTGAAGAAATTTAACTGACTTTCAATATCGCAAAAATTAGACCCATATTTTTAAACGTAAAATGTGTATAATAAAGCACAATCCATGCTTCCTAATTCAACTTCACTAATATCTATCGAATTAACTTAGGTTCATTACAATAAGATAATCATATAGCCATAATTAGTTTTCAAGATAATGGTAAAGTTTTCAATAGCCATATTTATCCTTCCACATGCCACCATTAGACATACACATAAGATTCATGAACATCCATACCTATGAGCATCCAAATACAAGAAATATAACTATATATATCATGCACATAATCAACATACACATAAAATATCACACCCATCATCAACACAACTAATAGTTCCCATATCATATTATCTATGTTCTCATGTACAAATGTGTCTTCAAATACATCAAAGCACTCATGAGTAAATCCACTCTGTAGAGCATACACACAACTAAAAAGGTGCCCCTAAGGTATTTGTCTCCTATATCTATCCTCTTATCCTATCCTTCTCTATGGATATGTTCCACTCATATCTACCACCTTGAGGTGATCCATGTCTCAATCCTTGTCAAGGTCACTCCTCCTCTCTACCTATATCCTTTCTCAATGAGCTAGATCTATCACTGCTACTCCCAAAAACACCTACATTTAAATATTAAAAAAATGTTTAATAAATCATACAACATTGATTAAAACTAACTAAACAATGAAAGCATTTAATATTATAACACCTTATGAATTATATTGAATGTCCCCACCTTGAAATTTATAGCCATCGATGTCAATCACTTATTCATACTATAGCTTTGTTCTCCAAAACACCTACATTTATATAAAAGTGAATTTTTAAGAAAAATAATATTTAACCTACTTTTAACTCAACAATAATGGATGTATTTCTATCATAAACTCTTCGTACTCATAATGTAATCATGGCCTAGGTAGAGTATAAAAAATGTTGTTTCCAACCTCATATGTAAATCTAGAGTTAGAGTGCCAAAATTGTTGAATTTCATCCTTTGTGCTATTAATTAGCTTCTTATCGACTCATGGAAGCCTACTGCTAAAAGCCCAAGTATGATTTTCAATAGGACTTTCTAATCATGATCTTATTGATAGTACTTTTGATAATGTTTTACGATTTAGGCTTAATTCAAGACAAGTTTACCTTAATAATTGAGCCTTTTTAATTTTTTAATTTCTTACTAATGATGTTATTACTCTATGAGCAACTCTTTTATCTTTTTCCTTACTAAATTATTTACAATAGAATTGAATGCATTAAAAAAAACTTTAACAACAATATTATTTCGATCAAACTTTTTGTTTACATGAATCTTTGAAATTTATTTAGTAAAGGTCTCATTTTGTACATCTTTAGTAATTGTATAAAAAATTGGAATTTTTTGGTTAATGTCTTATTGGAAAACCATTCATTGAAAATTTTTGAAGCCCACAATCGAATGGTTTGTGATGACCTCTTGCCTTCAAGAATTTCTATTATGCTCATCAATTTCAAACCATTTTGGGGTTCTTGAATGTTTTTAAATTTTAACAAACTCATTACAAAAAGATGGTTTTTGAATTTCTTTTTCTTCTTCACAAAGGTTCTCTCTTCTTATGTAATTTGGAGACACATTGAGTTTCATTGGTTCATGTGAGCTATCAATTTAATCATTGTTATCAACAAGTCGATTATTGAGTGCAATTTCAATGTCATAGGGTTCATATCCACATTAGTCAAGAAATTGTTGATGTATCTTCTTCTTCTTCTTCTTCTTCTATGATGCTACTCTTATCAATAGGTGTTCCATCAAATTTTACAATATTTTCACATTCATGTTCAACATTTTTATTTTCAATATTATTGTCACTTTCATTTTTTAAACATTTCATTATATTGAACATTAAAATATCCAATTTAAATGTCATTTAAGGGTAAATAAGGACCTTCATCTTCTTTCAATATATATTTATAACAAGTATATATATTTAAGGGTAAATATATATTTTTAACATATATAATATGTATGGTTGGATTAGTGAGATATTTATAACAAGTATGCAATGAAGTCAAACTTTATTAGATTTGATTCTTAATAAATTAGTTTTAACGAAATTCAATTTATAGCTTTATGCAATCTATAAGTTTAAATAGTTTGATGGTATCTAAACTTTATACATATAAAAATATGATAAATGTCTGATTATTTTGCTTTCCAATCTATAATTTTTTGATGTTCTTGGCTATATAATTGAAGTTCATTTATGTTAACAACTATTAGATTAAATATTTTTATCCCCAATTATTTTCAAATAATTTTATACTAATCTTTGTATTCTTATTCTTTCTTTCATTGTTTCATTTAAAATTTGAACCATTTAAGAATGCTATGTTATAGATTATAGTTGTCTTCCAATTCTTTTTAAATTGTTAATGGTATGAAAATATTATTGATGAGTAGATGAATTATTACAAGTTCTATTTTAGATTTGTATTCCCTTTTATCTAGATATATTATTTACCAAAGTCTCATTGCTCTTTTAGGTGTACCGTATATATATATATATATATATATAACATGGAAAATGCAGATCATGTTCCACCTGTGCCAGATTCTTTGTTTGCAAATACTAGTAATGAGATTAAAAAATTGAGAGATTCATTAGCACAGGGTGCAAACCTGGGATATATAGTGAAGCATGCATGTTAATATTGCATAGTCTAGAAAAACTAAAAGATGAACTTGAGAGGACTAGTGCATATTCCCTAGATAGATGGCTGCTATTCTTTCTCACATGTGGGAAGAAGTACATGGTGACGTTCCCCTTAAAAAAATATAGGATAGTGTCACCAAAGAAATGATAAAGCTAATTTATTTTCTCCATTTTATCAAAATGTGCGTAAGGTTAGGGGATCCTAGGTCACTAGATGTGTCAATCATGCTATGGCCTCATTGATCTACCCACAATTTCTTGCAGCACATGGTCTATACCCAAACAATGACCAAATTCCATTGTATTTTGTTTAGCGCTTGTATGTTGAGGTCCATTTGGGCTTCAAAGTTAACTAATCCCATCAACCCACAACCTCCCAACCGAAAGCGTATAGACCACCCCCTGTTTAGTGTTGGTTGATGACGTGTCTCTTGTTTCCTCACCCCCAAAATTCTAGCCCCCATAGAAGATGAGGTTGTCGTTGCTTCCCAAAAGAAAGCAATTGAAACTGTAGGTGACATTGTGGTTGCCACCACTAGGATATCTGATGATTGTGTAGGTCATTATTTGATGTTCAGAAATTCTCAATCCACACCATTTTCAGCACAGTGGACCACCATAGATCCTTTTATAGTGGCTGGCATCCCTACTCCTACACAACTTTATGCACTTACAGGAGATATGTCACGCATGACTCTGCATTGTTTGGCTGAGGACTTGTTGGAGGCATATGCCAACATTACATCAAACAATGGGATCAGTATAGAGCATGCTAGAGATCATTTGAGACATAGAGGTTGTTCAGTTCCAGGATCCCATCACTCTCACCAGCACTATGCACATCAGATCCACCTACAGCTCATACTAAAATGCATTGCATCTATGGGTTTCTAATGGATATGTTGATTTGGTTTTGGTCTTCATCATCACCGATACCATCTCTCTCACCTTTCTCATAGTCCCTTCTACATTCATCATTTATGGCACTACATGGGATGGATCGGGATGGATGTAGATGCTGATTTGCACTTGGATCGCTTGGTGGATGGTGGGAGGCGACTATTTCGTAGAGGACTTAGGTCATCCCGATAGCGATGATGTATGTATGTGTGCATGTGCATGTTTCAATTCTTTTCATTATTTTTAAATTTTTTTTAAACTAGATATTCATGTAAGTTGATATATACATGTATATATATATTGTTATAGGTGGACATACCTCATACCACTCCTAGCCTTGGTCCAGATCATGTGCATGATCAATGTGACTCTGTGGATGAATTTGTTGCCAGTGGACATGTGAGTTTTACATTTTTATATAATCACACATGTATATGTACATGCAATATTTATGTATGCATAGATTTATATTGATATTTAAAAATACAAGTTAATTTAAAAATAACTTTCATAAAATTTATTTCATATAAATTATATGCATTTAACACATCTTGTACACAATTTTATTTGCAGGGCTCAGCACATCCATCAGAGCAGGACCATTCTCATTCGGGGATGGCCATTTGTCTAGGAGTAGACATTCATATTAGGCCATGCACTCTAGATTTATGATCTTGACCACATGTATTTGATTATATGATGATCTTTAATAGTATTTGATATTTGATGATCTCTAACTTACATTTGCTTTTATTTGTTGATCTTTAGTATTGACATTTGATGATCTTTAATTTACATTTTTCTTTTTATGATATGCACATATATTTCTTATATGATATATACATACATTTGCCTCTTTGCTTATAATATGTGTTATGTTTATATGTATTGAATCCCTTTACATGTATGTACATGTGTTTGCTTATGGTTTAAACATGTTTACACATAATATATGTATGCATTTGCTTTAAATATTCAATATACATTCATGTTTTCTTATTTTATGATCTCTTACAACTTACATTTCCTTATACTCAATATACATTTGATCTCTAGTAGAATTTTAGGGAAATCAATGCCACTTTATAATTAAGTTCATTCATGTTGATCACAATAAATATTTTTTTAAAAATGACTTAAGCAACATGAACCATTGAGTTGAGAACAAGAAATAATCTTTTTGACAAGTAACTTGAAATTCAATTCAAATATAATTTTAAGAAAATTCAAGTCAAATTATATCAAGCTATTATACGTTTTTGACAAGTAACTTGAAGTTCAATTCAAATAATTTGACAAATCTATATGGGTGATTGTATTCATATCATATAATTTTTTTTCCTCAACTATACTTATATTTATACTTGAATGAGAAATGTTCACTATACTTATACTATACGAATGATATTATTGTTTTTCTTGTGTGAGTGATGCACTAGAGTAAGCTATTGTTTCCTTTGTGTGGATAAAGCACTTGAGTAATGATTACATTCTTAATTTGTGTGTGAGATATACCTTTTTTTATACTTATTCTGTTATTGGATCAAGTAATGATCACCAAAATTATACTATTGCAATTTATGCATATTTCACATTTTATGTGAGCGATGCACTTGTGCGAGAGATGCACTTACCATATTTATTGGACGTAAAATTGAACGAGTAATGCTCATTTTATGCAAGGAACATTCCATATTTGTGCTAGTGAGGCACTACAAGTAAATTATGTATTCATGCCCTGTGTGATTTATGCACCAGGGGTTCATGCATTCTTGTTTGTTAATTTTTCATTCTATATGCACTTGTGCATGTTATGCACTATCATATCATCTAGTCCTTATTTTATGCAGTTTGATATAGATTATTCTTGTTGAGTGTGTTGTGTGTGATAAGCTTTAAGCTTACCTTCTAGGATAGGATGTCGAATGTGGGCTAACAAAGAAGGTGATCTTCCTTTTCAAGATCAACCAATTTTTGTATTTACGCTTTGGCCAATGTGAGTTGTACCATTGAAATAGATGGATAAGAAATGCCTAGATTTGTATATTATATGTTTCTATGCCACATCTTATATGTAAGAAATATGATCATTCTAGTATAGAGTGCATATAAGGCATCAAGTATGCATCAAGAGTTTTCCCTTCTGCCCAATTGTTATAGGTTTCTAGGCTCCTCATGCAGGACCGAGTTTTCTTCGAGTTAGGAAGAATCCTGTGGAAGTGTTGTGCTTCATGGTTGGGTGGAAAAAGCACCTTAACCATGCTCTTGACCTTCAGCTTGTGGAAGACCACTGGGTTATGGAAAATAAAGATTGATTAAATATTTGATTTCCTTATGTAATTTACAAGATAGATATGTATCATTGCATTGATCGTTGTATGGCTTGTTTAGTCAATTGATGCAATTTCACTTCTCTTTGATGCACTCATGTTGAATTTGTAAAATAGTAAAGGATTCACATATATACATTTATGAATATATTTGTTAATAGAAAGTTATATGTGAAATTAGTAAATGGTTGAATTAGTATTGAGATCATGATGATCTTCTTATCTTTGATGTTTTTAATCATATTGATGATCTTTTGTATGTTGATAACTTGTTGATCTAGAAGAAGACCTTGTTGTAATTTTTTGACTTTTTCGTTTTGATACTAATATCTTGGAATATTAAAAAGATTTGAATAAGATATATAAGATTGTGCGAAAGAAATGAATCGGGTTGCATGCTTTTATTAGTTAAGATAAATAGATTGAATTTGATGAAGCCATGATGTGCTAACAAGGTGTGCAAGTGTATGAATGCTATCCATATATATTTTTGTTGTTATGAACAAATAGGTGCTTGAATTAAACGATATCTTTGTCAGGTGGGTTGATTGTGACATTAAGGTAAAACATAATTAAAGAGGTATGAAATTTTTATCTTTAGTTAAGTTGATCATCGAGACAACAACTCTTTAAGGGGGGAAGGATGTCATGGCCCCTATTTTTAATAATTGATTTATATAATTTAATATTACTATATTAATGATCATTGACCAAACTTTGACTCATGTGTGTAACAAGAATATACTCTTGACAGAGAGTATCATCGAAGAGGGGGTGTCTAGTTGATTGATGACAACTCGTGGTGAAAGAAAATGATTTCCTGCTTAAAATAAAATACATATTTATTATTTTGTAGTGCATTAAAAGAACAAGAGCCAGAGCGGAGTTCCTGCCATAAAGTTTTAGAATAGTTTTGTTTGTATTTGTTGTGTATTGCAAAAGGCCTGGATCAAACATCAGAAATCTCAATTGAACCCATATGCTCGTTTTGTTGATTGTAGAGTAGTGGACAAAAGCATTGCAATATTCATTAGACCAAGACCACAAGGTAGAGGATTAATTGATGAAGTTATTCTTGAATCCTCTTCATAGGAAATATGACCAACTAATTGGTATTCTCTTTTAGCACTAGGATCATACAAAAGTAGAACAATAGTTTTAATTTTCTATATATATATATTTTTATTCAAGGGTAAACGCTTTTGACCGGAGCTATGAACCGGATACAACCATTCAACAATACCACCCCAACGGGGTTTGAACCTTTGTGGAAAGAACAACAATGCCACCTATAAACCAACACACCATGCCAATACCGGCTTAATTTGCTATATATTAACCATCTTTTACTTACAAACTTTTTTTGAAAAAGGTAGTTAGAAGGTGTCATACCTCTACTGCATTTAAGCCAAGATCAATTAGTATTGCACCAGGTTTAAACCAATCACCATGAACCAAATTTGGCTCGCCTACTATCTAGAATCACAACTACGTACTACAGACTCATCACTGTGTGAACTGATGTTTATCTAGGGTATTAATTGTTTAACTTAGACATTGATGTGTATACCCTTAGCTTCCAAATCTTCTTGTCTCATTTAAATTTTTGTCGACATCACTATCTCTGGATAAGTCATAACCAAATTCTAAGGTCATCTCTAGATGGGCATGCTCTCTGCCAAATATGATGAACTAGGGCATGAATGAACTAAATGTGTTACATATCCATCAACGTTAAATTATTTGGATGATCAGAAAAAACTTCAAGAAATTGTAGACATAAAGAGAAAGATTAAATAAAAACTAAATGAGATACACTCTTGACAATCTTTGTTTGGGATTTTCACTGCTATTTGGTTCTATGTTATATTATTTTCAAAATTAGAAGTTTTTTTATTATGATCAATTAGAATAGACTCTACAAGAAATGCATAAATATATTGTCTTGTGTAAGAAGCCCACGAATAGAAATAATAATTTGTTGATAAATCACAAGAGATAACTCTTTGCAGTCAAACACAAATCTCTAGATTTTTCACACTGATCCAATAATTATCACCAATGAATCAGAACAGTAGTATCAATCTTAGTTCAATGATCTATGTCAAAGTTGTCATTATTTGTCTCAAGACTAAAAAGGTAAGTCGTGGATTCAAATTTGGCTTTAAACCAATCCTCCTCTCTTTTCTCCCTGTGCGCATAAGTCAGGTAACATGAAATCATAGACCATTTTAGCTGGATGGCTAGTGTTAAGTTTGTAAATTTTTGGGTCCTATTGCCTATATAAAACATAAGGGAGGGACTCTAGAATAAATGGAAAAAAGTGGTGATAATCGATAGGGCACTTAATCGAATTTTTTGAAGACATTCTCCTGCAATGATTACTCTAATTGAAAAAGTAGACAAGTCCTTATGCAATTAGAAAGTTTCCTTGGCCCTGAAGAAAAGTTTCGATATAGATCTATCTGATTCAATAGAATAATGGTAGCCTTTTGAGCTATTCAATTTGGTCTTCCCTTAGAGTATTGGAAAAGGATACTTAACTGATTGCTCCTCTTTTGGAAACTTATGTCCATACTTATCTGAAGGCAAGTATATGGTGGTCTTTGCTAGAATCTGTATGGGGGGGTCAAAATATGAAATTGTCTCTCGATTCATGAATCTAAGTTAAAATTGGGATCTAAGCCTTGAATTTGAAACCCACCTTTATTGGCCCATCAAAGTCAAAAATCTGGGCAACTGCTAAGAAATGTTAGCTGAAAATTTAGTGAAAAGGAGAAAGCGGCCAACCCTTTTAATTTTTATTCTAAAAAATAATCAGGTGAAGCTTGTGCCATTCCAAACCGAAGTTTAACTTGAATTAAACTACTTAAATCAAAATTGGACCATAACCAAAACACTTGAACAAGGATTGTGTTTGAGTCTGAAGGAACCTGAACTCTAAGCCTAGGATCCCAAATCTTCGTTCGAGACCTGGGGAATGAAAGGATGGCTTTCCTTTCGAGGAGGAGGCCAGGAAAACTCTGGAATGGCTGCCCCAGTTAAGATTTTCAAAATAGCCTTCCTCTCCTTGTTGTGGAGGATGTTGAATGGCCTGGGCTAAAACCATACCCATTAGGGTTTACCCTAGAGAAGGAAACCGGCCTTGTTCCAGTATTTCCCTTGCTCTTTATGTTAACCATCAAGAGGGAGCCAATCCAAAGTTCAAAGGACACCATATGATTTTAGTATGAATATTAAACACCAATCTCAATCAACAAAAGAGAGAATGTTTAATCAAATTTGTATTTGGGACCTGACATGTTAGAGAGAAAATGGGGAATTTGGTTTGTACTAGAAATATCTAATAAACTGTATGGGAGGAAAACTCTCACATTAATAATTTAAATATGAAAAAGAAATAATTATCTTCTCTAGTGATGGTACCAGAAAGGATACATAAGATGAGGATGGCAAACTTGATGAGAAGAAAAAGGAAAAACATTAATGAGCAATGATTTTTCAGGAATTGTGGATGGTACCAAATGACAGTTCATGATCTTAATACAGGTCAAGAAAGGAAAAATGTCTTGGAATTAAGCTTCTTACACCATATAAAAAGGATCTTTTGCAAAAAATTGTTAGGGTCATAAACCGATTTCTTCTTATTCAAAAATGCTAATTATAAAGAGAAAAAAAATGAAACAAATTTCAGAAATTGGGGCTGATGGAAATAGATATAAATTTTTTAAGATTTAAGTTACTTCATGGAATAATTCAAAAGAAAGGTGAACCTTAATTAGAATGGTAATGTTGTGGATACTAGAGAACCCAATGTAGACAATTTTTGCAAGTCCTTTCCAAGGATATTGCCCCGAATTGTAAGAATTTAGAAATTCACGTGGCTAGAACAATCTGTTAGGTAGATGTTTGGCCAATCACACTGGTTGGTCATGGGTGATTAAACTCCCCTCTTGAATGCTAATTGATTGTGGGTATCAAGTCAATGGACTTAAATAACAAGTTCCGAATCATAAATAAAATAGCTAGATTGATTTTTCCTTAATAGCTTTTTTCAAATACTAAAATAGATTATTTAATTTCTAAAAAAGTGAAATTAAAATTTATTTTGAAGATAGTTTTTTTGTAAAATAACCTTTCATATTGGCGAAAGATCAAACCCATATTCTTATAAAAAAAAAATCTAGATCAATTTAAAATAGGACAATATGTTCTTTATATTATTCCTCTAAATTATTAAAACTCAATTTTCTTTACATATTTTTAAAATTTCATATACTCTAAATTATTTTACTCAATAAATTAATTTATTTTTAATATTTTATTAAAATAATATTTTTACATTTTATACTTAAATAAAAAGGAAAATTTAATCAATTTTAATTTATATAGTTATTTAAATATATTAATATACTAAAGAATATCATGTCAATTTTAATTTATAATAGTTATATAATATATATATTTATTTTAATTACAATATAAATATTAATAATTATATATATTATACAATTTTAATAAATCCAATGGAGATAAAATATATTTAAAAAAATTTTCCAACGTGCATATAATATCCATGGCGAGGCATAAATTTGGCCTTGTTCTAAACTTACTTTAAAAAAATTAAGAAATAAAATTTTAATTTTATTATTACTTATTTCTAATATTTTTTTTTAAAAAAAAAATGGTTATAATTATAATATAAAATACTGTTTTGTCTTTAAAGAAATATTTAAATGATTGATACCTTAAAAAATATTTTAATAATATGACTTTTATGAAATTATAAACTTTCTTCTTAACCTTTTTTTTGGAATTAATGGGTAAAGGAAAAAATTTTAAATGGGAATTGGTTTGATTGGAAATAAAGATTTAGTCATATTTTAATTAGACATATTTATTTAAAACTTTAATAGAATAATATAATTTAGTAAATGGATGAATTATTTAAAAAAATATGGAATTTAGTTAAATGATTATTGGAGGAACGAAGATTGGGTTGATTTGAAGACCATTAGTCCGGATCTTGGCCCTGTTCAATCGGCTTTTAGATCCCTTAGACCAGCTCAAAACTAGATGGAGGACACTGCTGTCTGGTTAGACAATTCGTCTGGTATTTTTTTAGTTGCCTCTGCCACTTCTATGTTGGTTTGTATGAAGGAGACTCCCCCCTTTTGGGCTAAGGCTTGGATTAATCACTTGACTCCGAAAATCAATATTTTCTACTGGATTATGCTACAGAATAAGATTCTCACCTTGGACAATCTTAGAAAAAGAGGAATTCAATTACCAAACAGGTTTATAATGCAGAATGAATCGAATCTGTGTAATACCTTTTCCTTCATTGTCCTTTTGTGTTGAATATTTGGGATAAATTACTGGGGCTTCTTGATCTGGTGTGGGTTTTTCCTACTTCTGTAGAAGATTTTTTCATTCAATGGAAAGCTCCCTCTAAAAATCCTTTTGTGAGAAAGCTATGGTCTTTTATTCTTCCTTTTGTGTCTTTGAATATATGGAAGGAAAGGAACAATAGAGTGTTTAGGGATAAAGAAATGTCGGAAGAAGATTTGTTTGCTAAAATTGTTAGGGCTATAAAGGAAATTTTATCCTTAATTCCTGGAAAAATGTTCGAGAAAGCTTTCTGGTCTCCTTTTGATATTGCTATGGCCAAAAAATGGAATCCTAAATTAGTTGGATCAAATATAATCAAACTTGGAGTGAGTGGGAGAGATAATCCTATTTGGTCTATGCTGCCTTTGGGCTAGGTGAAAGCCAATTTTGATGGTGCGGCTAAAGGTAACCCTGGGAAAGCTGGTAGTGGGTGTGTGTTAAGGGACAACACGGGGGCTTTTATTGCGGCTTTTGCTGTGGATATTGGAATTCAAACTAATCATGTTGCGGAAGTAGTTGGGGCTTTTCATGTGGTCAGTCTAGCCCTCAAGATCAACACGAAACATCTTTGGTTGGAGGGCGATTCTTTGAATATAATAAATTGCATTCTTGGGCTTACCCCCCCTTGTGGACCATAAAAAAATGGATCGAAGACACGAGAACTTTATTAAGCAAATTTGATAAAGTGAATGTTTCCCACGCCTATAGAGAAGCCAATAGGGTGGCTGATTTCTTTGCTAATGAAGGGGTAAGGAAGGGTGGGGAAAACACGTGGAGGAAGAATGACTACATTTATCCTGAAGTGAAAGCGCTTATTTATTATGATTCAGTGCATGGAAGAGAAGGCAATCTTAGTCATAATAAAATGGATAAAGATCAGGTACTTCGATTTCATTAGATTTGATGGGACCGATGTCACTTTCTTTTAAGAAGGGTCTATGGCACGCTTTCTGGGTATTCAACAAAAAATACCTAAACAGGACCAAGAGCAACTGTTCAGTGCTTATTTACAGTGAGCTGATTATGGGTGGAGAAAAAAATGGGTGGAGCCGAGCAATTTCCAGGAGCACAAAAAGAATGCTAAAGCGTGGGAAAGAATTGAAAAGGGGGGTTTAGTCCCATATATGGAAAAGCTTCATGGTACGGATGAGGGGATTCTGAACTATTTTGTTAAAAATTGGAAAAATGGAGAGATTGTGCTATTTGGCAGGAATGTTAAGTTGAGTGAGGACTTAATTGGGGAGATAACTGGTCTTTCTACCAAGGGTGTCAAATTCTACTGGGACCGACAATTTTCTGATGAAGCGGTCATTAAATTTCCCAAAAAAGATAAGGAGAAAGCGAAGATGGTGAAGGTTGCTAATAGCTACTTTGATGTGGAGTCCATCAAATCTATTTGGAGGAAAGTTTTAAGAGTTGTTATGGAATATATCAGGTTGACGGGCGCTTTACCAGAGTCTATGGTTACCACTTTGCCATTCTGAACCATTTCTGGCATAAGGTTCGTATATCTCTGCCTTTTTACTTATTTTCTTCTCTGAAGAATTTCCTCGATGATGTGGAAAGAAACCCTAGGAGGAATGCTATTATTCACCCTGGTCTTGTTAGGCTCATTTTTGAGCATTTTCAAAATTTACCTGCTTTGCCTAAAACTGTTGATATTGAAGAATTGGATGATGAGGAGACAAAAAGTAGTAGGGAGATCGATCCCCGAGCCCCACCAGCTTGTGATCTTGTTGGCCCTGATACCATTGATCTCCAGTCCTTGTCTTGTCGGAAAACCCTTAAAGGCTCTGCCCCGCTGTCTTTTCCTAAGCGGCAACCTCTGCTTGAGTGCCCTAGTCCAGGTTTTATCACCCCACCTGTCTTAATCCCCAGCCGTCTCCTGGTTGCCCTAATCCTGGTTTGTCCCCAGGTGTGAAAGGTAACCCTATTATGAAACTCATTTCGTATTCAGGGAATTCTATGGAAATCCTCTCTGACAAGCCCATGGTCAGTAAGGAGTCAACCCCTAGTGCTCCTACTGCTGGTAATTCTGGGAATGATCATTTAGAGTCCCCTATTCAGGATGAAATCAATTCTGCCTTGAATAAGCTTAAGCCTGAGGATCTGGTTAGTATAGCGAAAAAAGTATGGATGGCCTTTTTACCGTTCTCAAATGGACCCAGAAAGAAGTCTGTAATTTGAAAGGTCATGTTACTGATCTCAGCAACAAGGTCAAGGATATGGAGTAGAAAATTAATGGGAATAGTGGAGACAATGATGAACAGGAAAATCCTTTACTGAGGAAAAGACAACAGTTATAGGAGGATAGATTGGCTAGCATCGAGTGCAGCATGTCCAAGATTGAACAAAACATTAGGGCTACTGTTGTTAATAATCATAAAATTGCAAGGCATAACACCATCATCATTAATGCGATGGTGGAAAAGCTTGAAAAAAACCAAAAGGGATTGCTGGTTGTGGAGTTGGATGCGGACAGGGATGGCAGCAGATCGGCTGGAGAAGGGATTTCGACTTGTACCAGGGCTAACATCAAGAGGAAGACCCCGACTTCATCTCATACGGTCCAAATTCTCAAGCAGGGGTTACAGGACATGCAGAATGTTGAAAAGGAAGCCGAGGATTTACTTAACACCTTGGAGTAATGTAATGTTTTGTTTGCTGGTCTTTTGGGTTATCCTTTTTAGGGCCCTTTCCTCTTTTGTTGTTGTCTTTTCCTTCTTCGGGACAGCTGTCCGGTTGTTTGTCCTTTCTCTGTCTATCTTTTGTTGTTTATACTATGTGGTTTCAGGTCCCTGTAAAACCTATTTTTTCCTTTTCAAAAACAACACAATAATTATGGAGGGTCAAAGTCAATGCAAAATGGTAAGCAACAGGATTATTATCAGCCTTCTCCAAGTGCTCATTCCTTTTTTGGCCATACTCTAAAAGGGAATTTCCATCAAAATCATAAGAGTTTTCAACACCAAAGAAACAATGATAATTGGAAACGACGCTCTAATCAGCGAGGGAGCTAGAGTAGGTTTATGAGAGAACAGGGAAATAAACCCTCGGTTTTGGAGGAGAAAAAAAATCCAGAAGCTTAGGGAACCATTCAAACTTCCATTCCCAACAAGGGAATGACTCTGGTTTACATGATACCGAGGCAACGACTGCTTGGGAATGGGAATGGAGGCCAGTTCCAACAATGTCTTTGCATTTAGAAAACCAGTATGAAGATTGTGCGCAAAATGGTTTATTTGTGCAACTCTGGGGTGAAGATAAGCCGCTTTCTAAAATTTGGGCTTGGATTCAGGAACAATGGTATGAATACTTTGATTTATTTATGGTTTCTGCTTCATCTTTCTTTGTATTATTTAATAATCCCACTATAAAAGGAAGAGTAATGCGCAAAGGTCCATACTGGCTTGAATACTTTTCTTGGGACTCTTGATTGGAAAAAAAATATGTCTTTGGAAACCCTAATTTTTTTCCCTCTTCCTAGTTTTTTTTCGTTACAATTTCTTCTAGTTGAATTTTTTGAGACTTCCTCCATCAAGCAAATAGTTAAACACTTTGGGGATTTCCTTAAAAGTTAATTCATTATTATAAATGGAAAACCCTCCATTAGGGTTTTGGCCTTGATCAATAAACCATCTTCCCTCCCTCTTAAAATTAGTTTGTCCACTAATGAAGGGGAGTGGATTCAACATGTAAAGTGGGAGAAATCAGTATGGAAGGAGGAAAACTTAACTATAGACACTGACATTTTTTTCAGAGCTGAAAATTTGGATCTTTCTGCACTCTTGGGGGCTCTAGATTTGAACCAACCAACTTCTAATTCTCATTTTCATCCCTCCCCTCCTTTAAATCATATTGAGTCTCTTCAGAATTCTGTTACAGGCAGTCGAGATCCTAACCATATTTTTGAAAGTGGTTAGCTTGTACACTCCCAACTTATTTTAAGCCCTGACTCGAAACACCCTTCTTCGAATTTTCCTTTGAACAATGTTAACTCCCTTTCTTATGCTCAGATTTGTTCTTCTCAAACCTTTAATAAGGACCATTCTCTCTCGAAGTACAATATTAAATACTTTGAAAACATTATTAATGGTTCTAAGGATGATTTGATAATTTTTTTTAACGAGGCTATGACTAAGGCAACAAAAGATTTAATTGAAGAAATTACAGACGAGGTTTTGGGAGAAAATGATTCAGCAATGAATTCTCCCATACCTCTCATTACTCAATCAACATAAAAAAGAAAACTAAAGTTTACTGAAACCGTCTTATCTCCTCCTCCTCCTTCTGCTCCTGTCATCTTGGATTCATTTTCTTCCCCTCCCATATCACAATTTGAATCTGACCTTAAGGAATCAACTTTTCCTAGAACTAAAAGGGGATGGAAATCCAATAAGGAGAAGAAAAATATAGAAATTCTAGTAGGGCTCCAATATATTATGGAAATCAACCTTCATTCAGCCTCCAAGAAATTGGGTGGCTTGAGTACCCCCTACAATGTTGGTAGTGTGATTCTACTG
Organism: Sequoia sempervirens; assembly: GCA_007258455.2. NCBI lineage: Eukaryota > Viridiplantae > Streptophyta > Pinopsida > Cupressales > Cupressaceae > Sequoia > Sequoia sempervirens. Next base: position 19,842 of record VDFB02325201.1, on the reverse strand, counting down.
TGGGGACTAAATCCTCAGAAAGAATTTAAAGGAAGAGGAGAGAGGGATTCTCTCCTTGAGGGCAATGAGGGTTCTCTCTTGGAAAGTTAGGGGCTTAAATTCCCTTAACAAAAAACACTTAATAAAGCGTCATCTATTCGACACACTCTCAGAAATCATTTTTCTTCAGGAAGGTAAACTATATGTTCAATCTACTAAAGAAACTTTTAGTTCTTGGAATGATTGGGACTTGAATGTCTCACCTACACTTGGTGCTTCAGGGGACTTATTTACCCTTTGGAACAAGTCCTTTGTTAAAGTTGGACAGTTTGAAATTAAAGAAAATTGGATAAAAGTTTCAACTTGGTGCTTAAAATAAAACACTCATTTTATGATTTACAACATTTATGTCCCATGCACCCTAGATGGGAAAAGGAAAATTTGGAAACAAATATCTTCAATCTTTGAGCTTGATTCTCCTACCTTTAAAATTCTTGCAGGAGATTTTAATGTTATCGAAAACTCTTCTGAAAAAATCAGTGGAATTACCCCCCTAGCTGCTATGATGGATGATTTCAATAATTTTATCTTATTGAACAATCTTCATGACTACCCTATAAAAAATGACATGTACACTTGGACAAATAGACGAAAGGATTTCTATTAGATAGTTGAAAAACTTGACCACTTCCTCCTTTTTGAAAATTGGTTTTGCTCCTTGGGATTTTGTTTCAATTATTCATGCTCTCCATGGATCTGATCACTTCCCAATTTCTCTGTCTTTCTTTGAAGAAAACAAAAAACATTAAATGTCCTTTCAGATTGGAGGCTATGTGGTTTAGAGACCACAATTTTGTTGATTTAATAAGAGAATGGTGGACTAATAGTTCTTTTTTTGAGGGAACAAGAATGTTTCAATTGAGCAAGAAATTGCAATATCTAAAAATCAAGATCAAGGATTGGAATGTCAAGCATTTCAAAAACATTTTTCTAAAAAACTCTGAATTGAATCAGAATTGTCTAAAATATATGAAGAGGTTATCAAAAAGGGAATGGATAACTCCATGTATAATAAAGAGAAAATGCTTAAAGTAAATTTAGAAGAGATCATTTCTCGTGAAGAATGCTACTGGAGACAAAAATCTAGGGGGACCTGGCTAAATGAAGGGGACAAGAATACAAAAAAATTTGATGCCTGGACAAAATTATGAAAGCAATAAAATCAAATACTTTCAATTTTTTCCTCACCGGGTTCCATTTTTACTTTAGAAAAGGACGTTGGACTTGAGGAGATAAAGTGGAATTAAATGCATGAATCACATCAACCGTTTGATCCTATAAAATCAATGGTGCATGTTCAAACTTGAACTACGAGAAAAATATTTGGCGTAAGGTTGATATTAATGTTGACGTGACTGAGCTCCAAAGCCAGTAAACCAAGAATTCAACATTCTTTGCACTCGTTTGCAAAAATTATCATGCGAGGAGCTAGGAGTTTGAAGAGGTTAAGCTATAGAACCACCGTAACTCGGGTAAATGCACAAAACTCTTGTGAATTAAGTTTTACGAGTACAATATTGTTTGGAATTGTACATTTTAGAACTATAGAAGAATTAAGATAGTTAAACAATGAATTAAGTTTTACAAGTACAAGATTGTTTTGAATTTTGCATTTCAAAAGTATAGGAGAAGTAAGATAGTTAAACATCATGCTGCCCAAGAAGAAAGAACTTGAAACTAAAAAGGACATCATGCCGACTAAGAAGAAAGAACCTAAAACTAAAAAGGAAGAATCTAAGGTTAAAAAGAGGTCCTTACAACAGTCTATCCTAGATATACTCCCTGAAGCAATTGAGAGAGGATCAAATAAGAAAGTTCTTAATGATGTGGCTCACGGTTGTAGAGATTCCCTTATCCCTATCTTTGGGTGGGAACTATTTTGATACTTTTATGACAAAATGGAGGGCAAGATTCTAATGTCAAATCCATGGGCATTAGATTTAGCCAAGTTAATTGTCCCAAATGTGTTTATAGATGTAGAGTTCATTAGAGTATTGGCTCAGAGTTATCATCTTGCTACAAGGTCTGTGAGATTTCCTGATGGTTCACCATTAGTTGTGTTGACTAAAGCAACCATCATTGAAATTTTTCACCTAAACAAACTAGCCCTAACTAAAATTGATTTGCAAAGAAGCAAAGAAGAATATACTAGATTGAGGAGAACCCATAAAAGTGATGAAGTCCCCATTTACTTGAAAAGAGGTGCGAACAATAGGGTGATTTATATATCCCTTCTTCTAATGAACCATTTGATGTCTCAGATTTCCAATTATATTTCTAGAAAATCTATTGCTCTCTGTCAAGTACTTGGGATAGATGTAGAAGAGAAAATTCCAGTTAGTTTAATGATGATGGCTATTAGGATCCAAAACCCTGAGATGAACATTGAATATGATTTTTCCTCATATCTTGAGAAAGCATTACATGAAGTATTTTTACAGGTCAAGGAAAATAAATCCCCCATAACATTCAAACAATATTCTTTGTTGTGCCACCTGATATTATACCAGAATAAATATAGATGGACCAAAAGGATGTGTTTGGGTTAGATTGACAAGTAGGGGAATTTTATTCTAGTGCAACTATGGTGTTATATATGGGATAACAGATTTAAGAATTCAAATTATGTGATATTCCATGATGAGTTTGTATACAGAATTATGAGAGTTCTTAGCCACCAACCACCAAGACAACACACACTTGTACTACAATTGTTAAGACCTTTGGCTTTGAAACTTGAGAAAGGCCATACTCATAACTTTAGTGATTGGTTTTTCCTACCAGATACCATAATAATCAAGATTTGTGGATGCCCATAGGCCCCACATATACTGCCAAAGCTTGTCCCCCTTCAATTATCCCTTTTAGAGTTCATGTGGTAGATTCTATGGATGCAAAACGATTTCATGAATAAACAAAGGAAGGGTAAATTTATACCCAATTTGACAACATGTTGGGAACTATTAGTGGGATCCAATACACTTGAAGAGTTGCATAATTATCTAAAAAATGAGGTACTCTTTACAATTTGGAAAGGAAAGAGCTTTTGACCCTAAGGATCACATGAATTTTGTAAGACACACCATCCCTATCAAGGCTATGGTTACTCACTAGATTGATTATGAAGAAGATTTAATCATAAATTATTTCACTCCTCAAGAGGTATATGAGAGGAAGAGAAAATGGGAAGTTATGAAAATAATTGAGGAAGAAAGAAAGATGAAGCACATTGATTTCTTGGGGTATTTTGTAGAGGAAACAAATCTTGTTAAGAGGATTGATATGATAATTGGTAATTTTCATGAATTATTTAAGACTACAACAGATACAGGGAGACTTACCAAATTGTTTCCCAAAAGGACAAGTGGTATTGTAATTACAGAACCAACTCTAGATACTATTTCAGTATGTCATGATTCTTTAGTATCACCTCTTGAACAACCACCTTCTTGAAAACAAAAGACACAAGACATAGACCCACTTGTTTCCTATAAAATAAGTGAAAAGGTTGGAGACATAAAAGAAGAAGTTAATGTGTTAAGACATTTCAAGGATGATGTTGAAGTGGACCAACCTATGCTTGAAACTGAAGACCATAGGCCTAAAGATAGAGCTGATATTGAGGTACAAGGAGAAAGATAAATGCATGAGGATGGCAGGGTAGTTGCAACTCGCAAGTTCTTGGAAGATGATGAATTTATCAAAAACCTTAAATTTAAATACTTTTGGATTAAGATGAAAATGAGAGATTTTGAAGCAAGGGTTGAAATAAATAATATGGGAGCAAAGGAATCCCAACATGACCAGATAGTAGCCCAAACTTTTAATGAATTAAGGATTGATAATATTGATGTGAGCCCATAAGAGGCTAAGGAGATGATTTTGAAAAGTAATATACTTATTGTCCTTGGTATGGAATTAAAGAAAATGTTTCTACTTGATCAAGTGAGTACACAGGAGGACCTAATGTTGATTGCTGAGTTTGACTCAAATGAAGGGGTAAGTGGCATAACATATAACCCTAAGATTGAAGCCTTGACATTCTGGGCCAAACAAAAGAGTACACAAAAACCAAGGTTACTAGATGTAGTGTAGGAAATGAAAGGGATAACTATGGTGAAAACATTAAAGGATACATCTCCTCTAGAAGTTGCAACCATGATAATGCATTCAACTATATTCACCCGAGTTGTAGTTAAGGAGATGGAAGCTAGATCCGAAGAGTATGAAAAGGAATAAAAGTTTTTAAATGATGAAGTCAATAAATTGTTCATGGAAAATGTGAAGTTGAAGGAACAATTGAAAGGAGTAGGCCCCTCACAAAACAAGGAAATAATGTTATACTAGCATCCTTCTACTCCACCAGTTGATATAGAAAGTGCTTCTACTGAACAAGTGAGCATTCTGAGACAAGAGGTTAAAGAGTTAAAGAAAGCCAAAAATGAGGGCAAGGAAGGAGTGAATAAGCAAATCTGCAATTTTTTAGAGAAGGTCCTTGACCATAGGATAAAGCTAATTGTGGATAAGTTGAAAAGTGTGTATGATTGCTATAGCTCACTAATGCAAGAAATTGATCAGATGAAAACACATGTACCCATACTAGATCCCTTTTTTAAGAATTGGTAGCCCATACACCACCCATTGGTAACCTTGTGTAGAATCTTACTATGCCGTAGAAAAATGGCCCCTTGTCATTTTCATGGCCTTTTAAGTCTTGTTTCATATTATTTGATATAGTTTGCTTTGATTTTATGTTGCAACATGGTTTGAACATGCATATTTAGGTACTAAACTTCAAAGAACAATGTCTTGTGAAGGTGTTGTGAAGTGATGTAAGACATTTCCACATTCTTCTAGACTCTATCAATTACAATTCACCTAAAAATCACCTTTTTACACATCAACAAGTCCTATTTTGAAGGGTTGTAAGGTCTTGTAACAAGATTTCATGCTTTTCTAGGCACCACTTCACCATTTATCCATTTCTTATGACTTATTTGACCCCTTTATCCCCTCATATGCTTTTATTAAGTGTATTTTTTAATATTATCTTGACAAACAACATTAAATACAACTTATTTCCTAACACACATTTTTAGGTCCTGGGTTGGACCCATTAGCCATGGGTGGTGAATGAGTCCCCTTTGGCCCCAAATTCAAAATATTTTAAATTTTCTTTTGGGATTTTATTAAAAATCACTTGATGTTAGCCTGTGATGAGGTATGAATGGGTTACTAAGGCACAAGTGTGTATAAATAAGTTATTTTCACCTCATTTCAATCCCCATTCATCAAGTTAATTTATTCACCTATTCACTTGAGAATTCAAGCATTTTACAACATCTTTTCAAGCACTATTCAAGCACTTTGAAGCAACCATTGGCATTACTTCATATTTTCATCATCAAGGTTTGGTAAGTTAATAGAAATTGCATGTTGTTAGTTTATCATTCCTTTTCATTTCATTATTTTATTAAAGGTTTGATTACTAAAACTGGGTTTGACCAAGGAAAACCCCTATTCACTAACCTTAAACCACTTTTCCCCTATTGCATGTTTGCTTGCAGACCTAGGTATGTAGATTTGACAAGATTTTTGGTGTTGAATATTGATTTATAGGTCAACTAGGTGCTTCAATTCAACTTATGTCTATTTCAAGCTTAGAGAAGGCTTTATGTCTATTTCTTGCAAAATTGACTTCGACAACTTGACAAGCAGTGATTTCCAGATCTGGTGTTGCAAAGTTGTCTCCTGATTTTTTAGAAATTTGGGAGAGGACTGATTCACCACCTGTGGTGAATGAGTCCCACCTTAGGACTAAAAATATGAATTTTGTTAGATTCTGGATCCCCACAGAAAGAAACTTGCTTCTGACAAATTTTCACCAGAAGGATGACTAATTTTCCACCCTAGGCGAATGAGTCCCACTATGAAAAATCTATGATTTCAAATAGCTTCCAAAATAGTCTAGACTCTTCATCAAGTCTCCAGGTGCACTCAGATTCATCCCTTTTCTTTTTGTTCTGCATATTTTCATGATTTAATTCATTATTACATTACACAATATGTTTTCAAACATAACTTTAAATTGCACTTTGGAATTCATAGTCATTCATTTAAATCAGTCAATAGCATTTAGTTAACTTCATTTAGGTTAGACAATATTACACATAACATTAATTGAATGAACCATTAGCTTTTTTTCTCCTATTTGTCTCTTTTTAGGTGAAAAACCCTAGAAGAGCAAGAGTTGTCCATAGGAGCCAAAAAATCAGTAGTTCACTTATAGAGGAGTATTGAGGCTTGTACAACATAAAAACCTACAAAGAAGATGACAAAAATAGTTATAGATGAATTCCAATATATGCAAGAAGAGGACCAAAAGATCAAAACAAGAATAGATTCATTTCATACTCTAAATCAATCGTTTATGCCAAAAATATTGAAATGTGATGACTGCTTGAAGGACCTCAATGAATGGAAGAGGGAATTTGGCTAGATTCTTCCATAGTACATCACTCACACACAAAACGATGGTGAGTTGAGTCTTGATAGGTTCGACTTAATCATGGATGGAGTAATAGCATTGGATGTTGGATATTCTATGTTTATCATGGATGGTAGGGCATTACTAGACAACCAATGGAAGATTCACCTTGAAAATATATTGAAAATTCAAGAATTCAAATGGCCACATGATTATACAGTGTACGAGTGGGAGCAGAAGTATTTGGGTCCCCCCCCCCCCGAATAGTAGGCCTTGGGGCTATCATAGTGGAAGAACCACACATTAAGATAAAATAATATGGAGAAAGGACCTTGAAAAGATCTTCAGTGATCACGGGTACCTTATGGAGATTAACGGACTATGGTGTAATGAGTGTTGCAGGCTTTATTAGTTATCTACTTTCTCTGTTTTATGTTTTAAGAAAAACTAATGATTAGTTTAGTTTATACAAAGAGGCATGAGTTTTGAAAAGATGCGATATTTTGTAATGGTCTGAAGCTTTTTGCTTCTCTTATAAAAGAGAACCCAAGACCAAATTTTTATATCATCATCATAGGAATTTATAGAAACATATATGAGGAGACTTATGTTATATTCTAATATCTATTTGAAGAAATCAATGGACAAGAATATTTAATCTAGTGCTTGAATTTTGGTCTCAATTATTTGTTGATAATACTATGTATGATTGGATTTTTTATGTATTTTAGGTTAGAATATAGGGGTATATTATGAATTGGTATCAATTATTTGTTCATAATCATCTGCGTTGTTGATTACATCACATTGCACATCTTTCAAACTCAAAGCATTACTTCACATTGCATAACTAATAACTAGATGCTGATAGATGAAAAAATTTCAATTACAATATAGTTTTTATGGTTGAAACCTAAGCAGTTATGCAATTACTTCACATTGCATAACTAATAAATAGGAGCAACTACCAATTGCATTTTCTTTTCATGGTATTCCATGAGACCACATTTCTTTGAGGTATTTTTTTAAATAGTTATTTTCCTTGTCTATGCTACCACATTTTTCATACATATTTTCTACCAAAGAATTTTATCAAATAGTTCATTGCCTTGTTGCTATGGCTAAAATCCTAAAACAAGTGCTTTTGAAAAATCTACATGGATTATTGGAAAAAATCTATCAAATCATAATAGTAAGCAATAGCATAGAAGAGACAACGAACTAGTTGAAAAAATTCCTCATAGAAATGTGGTCTCATGGTGATGGAATGCCATGAAAATCCATAACAATTCAATTTTCATGGCATGTGTCATGGTATTCCATCACCATTAGACCACATTTCTTTGAGGAATTTTTTCCAAATTTCATTTCGTTGTCTATGCTATCACATTTTTCATACATGTCTACCAAAGCATTTTATCAAACAGTTCATTGCCTTGTTGTTATGGCTAAAATCCTAAAATAGGTGATTTCAAACAAGATATGGATGCTTGGAAGAAATCTATCAAAACATAATAGTAAGAAAAAAGCTACAGTCTCATGATTCTTTTTGGCATGAAAATTAGTGTGATTTTATTTGTATAGTTTTGTAGGTTTTAAACGTATTTTTTTGGTAATTTTGCTGTTTGAAATGGGGAAAAATATCCATGGTCAGTTTTTTATATTTTTTAATTGTAGGATTCTCACAGTTAGTGAAAAAGGTAGTGTTAATGAAGGAATGGAAAATATGCGTAGAGCCTTTTATTTATGCCCATACTATGCAATGGCATTGAATCATTTAGTAAACCATTTTTCTTCATAGGGCAACATTTTCTTAGTGGAATAGTTGACTGATTGCATATCTCTTGATTATGACACCATTGGCTGACCACACCACTCATGCAAAAAATCATCATTCATTCTGAAGATGGTGAACCATGAAATATGAGAAAAGATGATCCATGATCTTTATAGCTCCTATATTAAATGAATGATGCATTTAGTTTGACTAAAATAAGTTTCCTATAAAAAACAAGAAAGAGGAAAAATGAAAATATAGCATACATATGAAATTCATTTGAGGTTTTTGATAAGATCTCATTTAACTATGTCAAATGGATTTGGAAGGGACAAAGATTATTTTATTGACTAAATTTTGAGGTAGCCTATCCATCATCATTGTATGCATCATCTTCTCTTGGAATTTGTTGAAACTCAAATGCTCATCATTCATTTCCCATGGGCATTGGGGATTTTTCTCTTGGAAAATAGGAGCTAGGTTTGCTTAAAGCTTACGAAGCATAGACATCATCATGATATGGATCATCTTCTCTTAGACTCTATTTCTATAATGGTTCATTTCATCTTCATAATCAAAGTATGCATGTCTCCTTCATGATTTCGTTGAAATTGGAGAATTTGTCTCACCATCATCAGAGTCTTCTAGACCTACAACTACAAGAAGATCTTGGGCATTTTCTACATCATCTTATGCCTTATCACTCATATAATTTTCCTCATCTTCCATGGAAACATCAAGTTCCTCCATATAAGAATCATAAGCCTTGTGGTCCTTATCCTTCTTCTTTTTCTTCTTTTACTTATTATGTTTCTTCTCAGACTGACCAACCTCATCCTCATCATCATCCCTTTCCTTACACTTACTCTTCCATAATTCCTTCACATGTTGAAATTTCTCCTCTTGTTGCATCATTCACCAAAGTTCTTCCTCTTGCTTTCTCCTTTCCATTTGAATCCTTTGTTCTTCATCGAGTTCTTGTTTTGTTCATTAGCCAAGAAAATTTTGCACCCTACTTTAATTCCTTCTTTTTCTTTAAGCCAAACATGTTTGTTCAGTTCCATGTTGCTCAGTATACATAATGTATTTGATGAGTTTTTATCCACCTTAAGTGCATCCCTAATCAATTCTAGGCTTGGTGCATTGTAGAAATAGATTCCAAGAGAAGATGATTCATACAATGACAATGGCTAAGCTACCTCAAAAATTTTAGTCAATAAAATATGCTTTGTCCCTTCCAAACCCATTTGGCATAGTTAAATGAGATCTTTTCAAAAACCTTAAATGAATCATCTGTATGTTATCTTTTCATTTTTTCATCTTTTTTGTTTTAATGGGAAACCTATTATAGTCTTTATTTTAGAACTTTTTATGTGTCCTTCAATGTATTATGCTTTATCATTCTATTAGATTATAGATTGAAAGAACCTATAATTGAAAATAGATTAATTCATCTATTTTTATTTTAAATTCCCAAATAGGTGGATTAAATTATTCTCCTCCTAAACAAATCTTGTATAATGTAATGTCACCTTTTCGAAATGAAAGCAAGTTGAAAATCAAATGGTCATCATTCATTTCCCATGGGCCTTGGGGGTTTTTCTCTTGGAAAATAGGAGTTTAATAATAACTCAAGAGGATCTTAATTTCATAAAAGGGGCCACTTAAGAGTTGACATAGTGACCAGGAAATTTTTATGCTGCAAATAGGGCAACCATTGTGCTAACTGAAAGGGGTCAATTTGATATTGGAAAGGAAATTTTTATAGATCTACAAGAAGTTGTTGTAGGAAGCATATTTGTTTAGATGTCTGATGTGTGGGTAAGTCTAGCACATGTTTACTTTGCACAAGGATAGTTTGTGCTTGCAGTGAAAATGTTTATGATGCAAATGGGGAAGCCATTGCAAAGTGTTGCCACAAACAGTAGGAAATGTTTATTGTGAAAATGGGTTAGCCATTGTGCTAGCTAAAAGGGGTAAATTTGATATTGAAAATGAAATATTTACATGGGTACAAGAAGCTTGTATAGGAAACATCTTTGTTTAGATGTTTGATGTGTCGGTAAATCTAGGACATGTTTACTTTGCACAAGGATAGTTTGTGCTTGCAATGAAAATGTATCAAAATTGATGTAAGAGGACTCCCCTTACAAATCTAAAGACTCATAACACAACTCAAATTTTCACAACAAATGCAAGAAGGAAAACAATATATTTTATTGCAACAAACATGAAATGGAATTATACTATGTTGAAGCTCACAAGCTTCCCTTACAACATGGGATTTTGATTACAAAAAATTACAAAAATGGAGTCTTCAATCTTATGCTCAATCTAGTAGCATTTGGTTATGTAAACTTGCAACTCCTCCAAATGTAGCTTCTCCAAATGAGTAGCATCAATATATAGAAATTGTGTGAGAAGAAACCACTATTGGTTTCTCAAAACAACCTCCACTAAACCACCAAGAAAACTTGTCGCTTTCTACCTATCAACACTTTTTCATTTGTCACAATCTCCTTAAAATTTTTCTCTATTTGGTGTGTCTCATTTCCAGCTTTTTGGATCATTTTGAAATTCTTAATTTCATTACTATATGAGAAAGTTATGGCTATTTTACTGAAATTGAATCTCACAATTACGACCCTAACATATAACAACATGCAAAGATTGTGGCCAACATGAAAATACATGCAAGAAACATGCAAGATTATTTTGCAACCCATTTTATGAAATTTTATGACATATGTACATGCAAACAAGACTTTTTGACCTTCTCCAAAAGTGGACACCCAAAAGGCATATTCCCCTCCAAGATGCTTTCACTGTTTTACCAAGACTTATTTACCATTCGATTTACATTTACAATTTCACACCAAGGGAATTTACATTGTTGCAAATTAAAATATTATTCTCCTAACCCCTAAGCCCATATTAAAAATAAACCAAATTAAAATAACAATTTTTTTTGGTGATACAAGATTGCCTTACACCCTAGATGCTCCTACATCAAAAATTGTTTGATGAAATTTTATTTTTGCACTGTAACCCAAATTTTATTATATTTAGCTCAAACATATTATGAAGAAAAATAGTGGAAATATTGTAAAAAAACATTATTAAGAGCAGTAGATTGTAACGAGTGTTTCAAATTTGTGTTTAATGTAACAAGGGTTTCGAATTACCTCTGAATTTGTTGTAGAGGGCATCTCCAAATTGATTTTTCTATAGAGGGACTCAATGAATTCAAATCCATTGCAACAAACTCTAAATTCCTTTCCCTTGCTCACCTTTTCAAAATTTTCTAGGTCCTCTCTGAATCCTTATCGCCCATTCAAGTAGCTGCTATAATTGATCAAAATGCCCCATGTTAGGCTAATGAAAGAAGCAACGTAAACTGAGATGAATGAATTTACAATGAACGTGAATAATCGTGCGCCAATACATTGTACACATGAATACATTGCACCAATAATTGGCCAAATTATTTTTTAAAAATATTTTCTAATTTGGAGATTTTTTTTTAGATTGTAGGAATCGGGTAGCACGACCCCATATAAACTACAGTGTGCCTGGTAAAATTTTTAACGTGACCGGCGGTGCTAGCGCGAGATTCCCTCTAGTACCACGGGGGTGGGGGAGACTAGACCTCGTGACCAACCTCCTGCAACAAGAAAGATTTATCCAACCGAGCTAGGGCCCCAACCCCATTTTCTAATTTGGATTTGATGACTAAGTATTTAGTCATTTTTATTTTTGTGACTAAATAATTTTTTAGTGAATTACCAAATTAGTCATTTATTTACTCATTTATAGCTAAGTTGCAAAAAATGAGTAGAATTTAGTCATTTTTAGTTGTTGTGACTAAAATTTTAAGTCACCTAATCATTTATTTTCTAAATTCTACTAGTGATACTTACATACATACATGGCATACAAGCATACATAGATACATATAACCAAATATATATACATACATTTAATAAAATATAATTTAACATAAAGCAAGACATAACATGAGTGCATTATAGCATGCTCACATTATGCCTTTCTTAGGAAACTCAAGCAAAAATTAAAAAAAACTTGTCAAAAATATGAAATAATGTGAGTGCGTTATAATGTGCTTGCGTTATTTCTTACTTTGGGAATCCCTAAGACTTAGGCTTGGTATTTCCTTTGGATTACAAACCTAATGCCTTGGAGTTCCTTCCCAACATCCAAAGACATGTTTTTGCAAATTGTACAAGATTTCACATAATCACATTCATGCTAACCATCAGGTTTACACATGTTTCAAGGTCGAACAAGTCGAACACTTAGGTAATATTAGGCTCTCTCTTAGCTATTTAACGATGTATTTTTTTTCACATTTTGACAATGTTAAGGCTTTCATCTTTAATTCCTTTTGTTTGTGTGTCTATTTTTTTGGAAAAGCTAAGTGTTTGGTATTTTTTCTTTATAAATTAACCATTCATTGAAATTTAAAATAAGTTACATTTTTAAAAACTAGACTCCAATCTACACATATAATAAAAAATTAATTAGTTTTCAAAATTTATAGGGGTAGCACAACCAAAATTTTGTTTTTCAGAATGTGTCCACTTTGAAAATTAGTTAAAATTCAAATAATCATTATAAAATTATAGAAAAATTGAGCATAAAATTCATGCTATTAGCTAATTTCTCACCGAAGCGATTTTAAAAATACCAAAAAAAAGGTTAACCTTTTGAGGAAACCACAAAATTTGCTATCTTATTTTTTTGACAAAAACAACACCAATTTATGTGGCTCTCTCTTTTGACCCCCTTAATCTATACCATTTAAAAAAAAAAGTAGTTTAGAAAGAATACTTGAAGCACTTGCTATTTTCTTTTGTTGCATATTAAAATTGAGTGTAACTATCCTCAAAATCTCATCCAAGTTTAGTATTTCCTGATTTCAGAAAAAAAAAGTGACCACTTAAGACCTCTTCTTGACCCCGCATCTTTTTGTACTTACCCTTAACCTTGTAGATCATGTTAATAATACATTTTGATATTATTATCAATAGATGGATTATTAAGATAACATCTCATTATTAATGTGATTAACTCCTTTATTATTAAATGAGTTAAGATTGTTTCACACCATATCAATATATTATCATTCAAGTGGGCGATAACTTAAAGATTTATTTTCACCCAACATAGAAATTCATTGCATATAAGTGGAGAAATCATATATACCCAAATTTAATTATATTGAGATCCATTTTGAATTAGACTTAGGCGGCTGGAGAAAAGAGAAGGAATAACCCTAATTTTATCTTATGCCCTATTTTATTATGCATCTTCTCCTCATTGATCAGTTGGATGGCTAGGGTTTTCTAGCACCATACTTGAATAGGGAAAATTTTGTGTTTTAAGCATTGCTCTAGAGGTTTTATTATAGGGTTCGATCATACTCACAACATATTTTCTTCCATCTACTGCTCTATCAGCTCTGGCAAGAGAATGTATATGCTTATTTTTTATTTTTTATTTTATTTCTATGGTTTCTCTCTCTTTCTCGGTGTCGTATAAACTTCAAAGGGTATGGTATAGTTCTATAATAGATTGGTGATTGGGAGAAGATTCCTCTTGAGTGTTTAACCACTTGTTTGCATGGTCTATTTTGAATCCCTCTGCACAATATGCAAGGCGATGATGGAAGGGGGAAAAGATGGGGTCAAACAATCTATGGGAGGTTGTGGCCACTCATAGGGGTCGTGACTCCACATGGGGCCACTCCTTCCTTAAATGGAGGGATAGTCAATGCCCCTCCCCATTCCCTCAACTATGCTATCATATTTTATTTCTTTTTTTTCTTAAAAAATTTACGATTCCTTGCTACATTTATTCTAATCATTGCTTTCATTAATTATGTACTTGTGGATTGTGTAATTTCTTCTAAAACACATTAGAGAGAATACCTCTGAGTGCATGCCCATATGCATAGGGTTAGACAGTATGCAGAGAGGAATACTCTAAGGTTTTCATGTAGAAAAATTTGAAATTTTGTTTGTGCCCTTAATTTTAACCAAGATTCTATTCCAACATTATCATGTAATAGAAACCATTTCGATCTTCAGTGAGTTGTAATACATTTTTTTGTTTTCCCATAAGCATCATTTAATCTTGAATCAAGCACCTTATCATATTTGTGTAAAATACTTACCATAAATGGCCTAGGATATTTTCTAGCTATATGGTCTCAGGAAGAAAATATATCATTTTATTCACAAGTTCCTTCAGAAGCATGGTTAAAATACATTGGTACTATTTATTTCTTTTTTTATTTTTTCACAATATTAATGATGTAGAGGGACCATTACTAATTATCACACACAACATAATTTTTAATTAGAGGAGAGGGTTCTCTTTGTTTTGCAACCTATTAAACATGTCTATTTTCCCTTACATAACATAATACACTTCCTCTTAAATTGTTCTTTTCTAATGATTGTATCCTTGTAAAAAAATGTCTATTGCTATAATAACAATGTAGAGTGCCATTGGTTTAGAAAACCCTATTTATCCTATTAGCTTATTTCATTTATTCTATATCATAAACAAAGATATACCCTAACAGATGCACACTTATATTTTCTTTGATAGGAGAATCAAAATAAAGTTTAGAGAGAAAATTTATTACATCTATTTGTATTTTTTTTCTTAATACTGTAGACGCGCAAAATTGGCATAATGCATTTGATTAGGTCATATTCATCCATTCATCAAATAAATCAAGTTTATTTGGTCAATCTCCTAAAGTCATCAATTTAAATTAAATAAATCAACTTGATCCTAACATCACCCTCCTTGATTAAATAAATCAAACCTTTATTTAATTAAGTCTAAAATCACCTTTCAACTCCCTTTGATTTAATTTAAATCCCTAAACCTAAGTCAAATGGGTCAAAGAATCGAATCATCATCTTAACTAAGCTAATCCTTTTTTATCTAATCTAACCACCCATCACATCCTCTAGCTTTTCCCACTTGCACCAATAAAGCATTTTAATTCATTTATAAATTCAACATTTTCCCTCAACATGGCATCTTTGAGGAATATTCCCTCAAGTTTGAATTCAAAAACAAGTGGACATGTACATCCAACAAAGCATTTATGAGCTCTTACATGGCTCTTACATGTCTCTTACACAAGTCAAACTTGGCATTTAACTCTCAAATTCAAATTTGAATCTCCCCCTCTTTGGCACATTGACCAAAATGTGCTCATTCCTCAACCTATCACAAGTTGACAAGTGGCCTCTTTTCATTGGTTGGCTTTTAGTCCCACATCCTCCATGTTTGGCATCCTTCTATCATTATATTCTATAAATAGAGAGCTTCTCTATTGTTCTAATCCTCCACAATATTTAGATCTTTCTCCATTCATTGTCATTTGAATCCATATCTTAGCATTCCATATCATATTCAAATCATCTTCATCATGGAGCTTAGCAAAGGATTGGGAAAGGGCTTCTTTCCACATTGAAGAAGCACCAATCCACTATAAGATGCTTGTTTGATCATTAGAATAATGTTTCCTTATGTTTTTCTTGCTTCTTTTGCATTATTCATGTGTTCAAATGAATCTTATAGGGAATCTTTTGTTTGCTTTGGTTCACTAACAATGCTAAGGTCTTTTTGTTTTTGAACTAATGCAGATTTAAGGTTCACATAAATGGTGCTAGAAGGAGGGCTATGCCAAGCTTGAATTTAAACACGATCTGTGAATCTAAATGCTTTATATTCACGGACATCTTGTCATCTTATTTGGAAAATCTACTTTAAATTTATCCACATAGAGTGATAAAGACAAGATTTCCTTTCTCATAAACGCAAGTTTTAAGTCTCTACCAATGATATAATTGTTTTTATTTTGTTTGTTTAAATGTTGCTTATCGACGGCTTCATTAGACTCTCAAAGCTGCAAGAATTTAACAACCGTTTCTGCATAATTTGTCATAACAAATGATGAAAAATGTTTTATTCTACAAACATAGATTAAGTTTATGCTAGAAAGATTAATGTCTAGCCTAATCCTTGGGATAAGCATTAGGAAGTTTGACCCATTTCTGGTGAATGGTAAATGATAGCAAGTGGAGTATTGCAAGTGGGATTTGTTTTCTCAATCAAATCAATCTCAATCGAGTGTGTTTTTTTTTTACCACATTAATTATCCTTTGGCATGACTGACTAAATGAATTAATTTTGATCACATCATAATCTCTTTTTTTTTTTTCTTGTAGATCAAATACCCATTGGATTTGTTGTATGCATTGAATGGAAAAATGTGGTCAGATACAATAGGTTTTGAAAGGCAGGAGCAAAAGCACGTTGCCATCCATTAATGTTGCATGTTTATCAGTTGATTTTGGTGCAGCTACTTTACAATATCAAGACTAAGGAAGATTAATATGATTCAAGCATTCAAAATTTGATTTATTTCCGCTATTTATAATCGGTGGTTATTAATAGGCATTTCAAATCTAATATTCATATCGATGTCATAGTTGTTTTTTTTTCACCTTTGTGTACTTGCTTCTTGTTCAGATGATTGAGAGTTATCTATGCTTTTACAGTTAAAGTGTAATGTTGTAGCATTTCATCTAACTGTAAGGTGCGATGCTTGAATCCTATTAGTACATATCCTATGACTTTTCATTCCATGGGATGACATTCTTTTGAGGCATTATATCACACAGTTCCCATGCCTTCATATTTTTCCTAAATTCTTTGTAACACCTTCTGTTTAAATCCATTTTGTGCATATCCTGTAATGGCCTTAAAGTCTTGCTGGGCGCTGTTATTGATGAGGTCACTGGCTCTTGCATAGACACATCCCTGGATGTTGAATTGCTAGAGGAATACGATAGAGCCAAGATTGATTCTCTTTTTATTGTGAATGTAGAGCATTTGTAAATGGATATAGCTACCACCGACCCTTAGCATCCACAACGGATTCAACAATCCACAATAGATTCAACAATCTAGATATGTAGGGTACCCATCTACCAACAATGCAATGGTTCACACATCTTGCCTGTTCTTACACATTTTACCAGTGGTTCACACACCTTGTCTATGATCACACATTCTACATAGTTAGTTCAATTGTCTATGAATTTTTCTAATGTATTGTCTTGTGGGGCCTTAAGGAGATCGAAATTCAATGGAGAAGAGTACTTGTTCACATATTGCATTTGCTTGAAAGTTTCTAAAGCCTTTTCATTTGATTTTTACACCTGCCAGATACATTTTCTTGAATGTTTTTAAAAAATTAAGCTGTGCAGGTTTGCAAGAGGGGAAGAGTGACTTGACGGGCTGCTCGAGGTGGTACAATACTAGTGAGGGAAAAGAGAAGGCTTAGGGCTCGAGCAATGAGAGTGCAACTATTTCCAGCTCTTTTAAGGGCAAAAGAGGCTTGAGTAGACAGTTGGTTGAAAAATTCCACATGGTCGACGTCCGTAAGGGAAGCATATCCTGATGGGATGACATCTCTTAAGGGCACAATGTCAATAGTTCACATGCCTTGTTTATGTCTTGTCTATGCTTCAAAATTATTAATGACATGATTCTTTAGAATGAATGCATTTATTTTAGACAGGTCAACATTCTATTAATGAGATCTAACAAAGATCTTCTGAGATTGATGTTGGCATAATAACAGGCAGAGCTCACACGCGCCACTTGTCACCATCAAATGCCACACTTGGTGCAGCAAGAGAAGCGACGATAGAGGCTTGCAACAATCTCAAGGTTTCCACAATGAGTGGTAGTGGAAAGATCGCCATTTGAAATTGACTTCTCCATTACCAATATATAGTGTGTGCTTCATTGCATTACGTAGTGCTTTTATAGTTAAAAGATGATTGTGGTTCGTGTGTTTTGGCCATGTTGACTTTTTAGCCTTAAGTCACAAAACTAGGACCCTTGAGAACTTTAGGCTAAATATGCTTAGGAGCTAACTTTAATCCATTGTATATGCACATTTTCACCTAAATTAAGGATTTATCATTGCATTCAAGCTTGAGAGGGAGCATTTCTTGGAGATTTTCTTTGAGTTATCCTATTTTAGACTCATGATATAGACACATACGATCATTTTACTACATGAGAAAAGGGCAGTTATCTTAGCAGGTGTTATTATTTAGAGTTTATTTTTTCTGGTGGTTACAATTATTTGAAAGTCACTTGACATCTACTCCATCTTAATGTCATCATAGTAGTTGGTGATTTATTGGCATGAGCGACATGATAGTAGCACAACAATACGACCTTGACTATGCTTGCAACAGGGGAGTTGAAGACCAAATAAATGCATTGTTATAAAGCATTTTTTTCAAATAATTTTAATTGCTCACACCATACATTTATTTGTTTGGTTATTTTTCTAACATGGTTGTTGCTTTTTTTTATTATCAAATATTGGCATATGAATTCTGGTCAATTAAGTGTCTTGTAAATTGGTGCAAATCTAATCTTGTTAGCTTTAAAGTACATTGTAATGGTTTTTCAAGAATCCTCCTTGATTGGTGTTCCTTATTTATGGATTTTTGGAGGCTAATTGAATCAGAATCGAAATCTCACTTAAATTGCTGCAAATCTTTACCCAGATTTCAATTGCACAAGGACCTTGTGACACATAAGCATTGGAAGAAATACTTGAAGAATTTGAGCATTAAAATTAAAATTGAAAAAGTATTTTTAAATTCTTGGAGCATCCATTTCCTGCTTTTTTTTTCTATTTTGGGCCAACTAAATCATTGCTTTTCTTTTTTAAAGTTGGGCTAAAACTGAACCTTAGAAACTGACTAGACTTCACGTTTGGGCTAAAATTGAAAACTCAAATTCACATTTTATTTTTGGTGCTTAAAGTGAACTCATCATTACTTTAAGGCTAAAACAAACACTTGTCTTTTATGCTTTGTAATCATTTTTGCAAAATAATCTCATCTAAAAAGCTTTGTAATCATTTTTGCAAAATAATCTCATCTAAAAAGGTGTATGCACTTCTCTTGCACTTGACAACGATCTTGAGAGTCAAAATTATTTTCGATGACATTAAGTTGCATAAAAGATTGCCTCCACACTTCATTTTTTGTTTAAAATTGAACAAAACACTTTGCGAATGTGAGTAAACCTATTGCATGTGTTCTCCCTTTGTTTAAAAATGAAGGTTGATTGAACTATGAAAAATTTTGCTCACTTTTGTTTATCTTAGAGGGCCTGCCTTGGGGAAAAAGTACTCACCCAAGGGAACGAATCAACCGGTAACACTCTAAAGCCAAGAGTATTTCCAACCGGGATAAAAATTTGGGTATTGGAATAAACACCAATATCACGCTATTGACTTCGATGAGAGGGATCTAGAAAGGGACTCTCATTGTATGGGCCAATCTCCATGAATAGAAAGTCCAAAATAAAACCCTTGTTTATAGTAACCTACTAGCCCATTCAACGAGTTTATCAAAGTGGTGCATTGGAACTTAGATTCCAAGAAGTTACTTGC
>VDFB02325200.1:0-30946 GCA_007258455.2 Sequoia sempervirens | reverse complement strand
TGGAAGGAAATTTAGCCAAATTTCCACATGTCTCACAAATTCCTTTTATGTAGTTTATTTGAGATCCATTTTCATGATCACATAATATAGACTTTATGAACAAACTTGCTTGTTTAGGAGGTGCATTTTGAAACCTACATCTTTCTTCTCTCATCTTTTGAAACACCTGATAGTAGGGATCAAATTCAATATGATAACGGAAACATTGTTTGCCCAATCTTTATATGAGGATATGCATTACAAAAGTTCATATACATCTCAAATTGTGTTGTCTAGCCAATGTTTGATATGATTTTCATAAATACTAGGTCCAATCCTGTATCTCATAACATCTCTAGTATTTGATGATGGACAAGTCTAATCATGCCAAAAAATTGAGACCAAGTTCCTAACAACATCTTCAATCCTGTCAGAACGGGGAGCTCTACACATAATTGCCCAATTGCCTTCTAAACTCTCATCCAAAAACTTTATCTTTTTCTTATATTTTATCAATGTGGCTCTACTATAACCACTCTCATTGAAAGTGTCGAAGATTTTTTCTTTTTTCTTGCTATATCTTGATGTACAATAGATGTCAACATCATCCTTCTTGTAGTGGTCTTATCCACTGATCAAGATCCTTTTCCAATGGAATCTAAACCCTTTTTAACATTTTGAGCAATATCCTTTTGTAATCTCATGTGTTTCTTCTTATTTGATGTTGAATGCATACCCAACAATTGTAATGACTCTTTAGCTCATCACGAAGAAGTAAACGTGATAACAATTGGGTTTTTTCAAGTGTATCAAGATGATTGAAATGATGATTGATCATTCCATTTACAGATTTAGTCATTGACCTCTTTCTCTTATTATAAGGCTGGTTGGCATAATATTTGAGTTTCTCCATATCCATTTCAAGTAAATGATCTAAATTTCTATGAGAAATTTGTTTTCCCACCTTCTCAACTAGTTTAATATGCTCATCCATACCTGGAGTACGAGGAAGTGATCCCAACTCCTCTCCAACATGCATTGTTTCAACTTGTGCCTCCTCCCTATCTTCAAGGACCATGCATTCTTGAGCGGATTCATTTGATCCATCAGTCTGCTATTTGGTTCGACTCTGAGCATGAAACTTCCCATTGTTGAGCCCTTCCTACACATGTGTCAAGCAAAATATTTTGCAAAACAAAAGTGAGAGATGATGTTAAATATATATGAAGTTTATGTATGCAAGCAAACAAATTGATAAAACATGATGAGCTATAAGTGAGAGAAGTTTGTGCTATTTTTATATGCTCATCCACACCAGAGAAGGAAGTGATCTTGACCCCTCCAACAAGAATTGTCCTGAATCCTGGGTCCTCCCTAACTTCAAGGTCCATGTATTCTTCAATGGATTCAGCTTTGATCCAATATCTAGATTTGGCTCGACTCCTTCTTGAGGAATCCCTAGAGCATAAAACATAAAAATAATTTGAGAACATTGAAGTGATGAAAATAAAATATGAAAGACACAAAACACTGTAAATATTGAAACAAAAAGAATTGGCTTAAGGAATTGGAGTCAAGGATCATATAAATATTGCAACTTGAATGACCAAGATGACTTGAGGATATTTTAGCATTTATAGTCATTTAAGTGCAATGATGGTTAGAACCTTCAAGGTAAGAGTACTAAACACACACTTCTTGATGAGAGAGAGAAGAAACAAGCATGTACCTTGTTTCTTTCTATGATAATTTTCCAAGAATTGATCACTTGTTCTCTTTCTTTTGACACTGCTGAGACATTTTTCTTTTCTTTGTTGTCCCATTTTCTTCTTTCAACTTAAAGATGACTCTCTAAAATAAGTCCTCTACCAACTTAGTTAAATTATCCTCCAAATTTTGCCTTGATTGATAAAAATGAAAAGTTTTCCAGCTCCAATATTTTCCTCCTCGATAAATGTGCAAAAACTTCTCCAAAATCTGCACTCCAAGTGAATCAAAATTATTCAAGTGTACATGGAATAACTATATCCTCTAGTTTAAATGAATCAAGTAGTAAACAAACAAGTTATTTCATTGTGGAGTTTGTTGTTATTTAATTCATAGGTGTGCACAACATATCTAGCAATTTTAGAATTTTGGTAAAGTGTCAAAAAATGTATAAATATTAGAGGTATAATTTGAATTGAATTTTCTTAATTATATTTGAATTGAATTTCAAGTTAGTTGTCGAAAATGTATAATAGAGGTATAATTTGAATTTCCAAATTTTCTTAATTAAATATTTGGAATTGAATTCTGCCACTTGTAAAAACGTGATAATAGCCTCGGGATATAATCTTGAATTGAATTCCCGCTACTTGTCAAAAAGATTATATCTTGCTCTCAATTCCAATGGTTCATGTTGCTTAAGTCATTTAAAAAAAATATTTATTGTGATCAACATGAATGAACCTGACTATAAAATGGCATTGATTTCCTAAAATTCTACTAGAGATCAAATGTATATTGAATATATGGAAATGTAAGTTGTAAGAGGTCATAAAAAGTTGTTACGTATGTATATTGAATATTTAAAGCAATGCATACATATATTATGTAAACATGTTTAAACCATAAGCAAACACATGGCCATATATAAAGAATTCAATACATATAAACATACACATTATAAGCAAAGAGGCAAATGTATGTATATATCTTATAAGAAAATATATGTACATATATCATAAAAGCAAAATGTAAATTAAAGATCATCTAATGTTGAATACTAAAGATCAAAAAACAAGCAAATGTATGTATATCATATAAGCAAGTGTAAGAGATCATCAAATATCAAATACCATTTTAAAGATCATCATATATAATCAAATACACATGTGATAAAGATCATAAATCTAGAATGCATGACCTAATAAGAATGTCTACTCCTAGACGCATCGAAGACCAATGAGAACGGTCCCGCTTCTAATGGATGTTGAGCCCCGGTACAAAATTGTACATACAAGATGTGTTAAATATATAATTTTTACAAATAAATTTTATGAGTTATTTTAAAATGAACTTGTATTTTTAAATATCAATCTACAACTTAGACACCATGCATACATAAATATATATATTTTATGAAAACTCACATGTCCACTGATAGCTAGATTCATCCACAGAAATACATCGATCATGCAATAATAATCCGGACTAAGGCTAGGGAGGATATGAGGTAATATGTCCACTATAACAATATATATACACACATATATATATCAACTTAAATGAATATCTAGTTAAAAGAAATTTAAAAATAATGAAAAAAGAATTGAAAACATGCACACATGCACACATACATGCACATCATCGACATCGGATGACCTTAAGTCCTCAAACATTCGGGCTTCCACCATATGGACCAAACGATCAAGCCGAATTTAATCAATATCTCAGATCCATCCGGGATCTATCCCATGTCGTGCCGTAATGATGAATGTAGAGGACTATGAAGGTGTGATGGCACCTGGATGATGAACCAGAACCAATCAACATATCAGTAAAACCCATAGTCTGTGCAGCTACCGTATGAACTGTAGGTGGATTCTGATGCGCACTAGTGCTCGGCTGAGAGTGATGGGATCCTGGAACTGAATGACCTCTATGTCTGAAATGATCTCTAACATGCTCTATACTGATCCCATTGTCTAATGCAATGTGGGCATATGCCTCCAACAGGTCCTCAGCCAAACAATGTAGAGTCATGCGTGACATATCTCCTGTAAGTGCATCAAGTTGTGTAGGAGTAGGGATGCCGGTCATTGTAAAAGGATCCATGGTGGTCCACTGTGCTGAAAATGGTGTGGATCGAGAATGTCTAGATATCAAATACTGACCTACACGATCATCAGATATCCTAGTGGTGGTAGCCGCAATGTCACCTACAGTGTCAATTGCTTCCTTTTGGGAAGCAACAACAACTTCATCTGCTATGGGGGCTAGAGCTGGGGTGAGAGCAGGAGACCTGTCACCAACCAATACCCTAAACACTAGGGGTGGTCTATCTGCTCGATGATAGGTGGGCCTATCAACAATCCTACCATGCCCCTGACCAACATATAGTGGAATGTCTAGGTAGTTAACTTTGAGGCCCAAATGGACTCCTCAACATACAACCACAACAAAAATACAATGGAACTGTCATTGTTTGGCATATACCATGTGTCGCTAGAAATCGGGTGGTAGATCAATGAGGCCACAGATGATCAACACATCTAGTGACCTCGCATCCCCTAACCTTATGCACATTTTGGATAAAATGGAAAACAAGTGGGTTTTTATCATTCTTTGGTGACACTATCTTGTATTTGTTTAAGGAACTACACTATGTACTCTTCCCAAGATGCAGAAAGAAGAAGTACCACCGGGTCTGGGAACATGCACTAGTCCCTCTCAAGTTCATCTTTAGTTTTTCTAGACTATGCACATTAACATGCATGGTTCAATTATATCCTCGGTTTGCACCTTTGTGCTAATGAATCTCTTAATTTTTATCTCATTACTAGTATTTGGTAAAACAAAGATTCTGTGCTAATGTGAAACATGATCTACATTTCCATGTTATATATATACAGTACACCTAAAAGAGCAATGAGACTTTGGTAAATAATATATCTAGATAAAGGGAATACAAATCTAAAATAGAACTTTTAATAATTCATCTACTCAACAATATTTTCATACTATTAACTCTTG
Source organism: Sequoia sempervirens (assembly GCA_007258455.2). Lineage (NCBI taxonomy): Eukaryota > Viridiplantae > Streptophyta > Pinopsida > Cupressales > Cupressaceae > Sequoia > Sequoia sempervirens. The sequence goes on along the minus strand of VDFB02325200.1, from coordinate 26,230 downwards.
ATTTAAAAAAAGAATCAAAGACAACTATAATCTATAACATAACATCCTTTTTAAATAAATTTCAAAATGCATCATTAAATGTATATTAACATCATCTGCACTCTAATTAAAAACATTAAAAACAACATGGAACACAAAGAGATGAAATTAAAAAGTTCCAACTAATGATGTTATAATAATCCTCCCCAAGTTGATCCTCTCATCCCAATCATCATACTTAATGTTTTGGTGCTTGAATGTGTTGGTACTTGAATCATGTTTTGGTACTTAATGTTATGTTTTTTAAGAGGAAGCATTTTCTCTTTCTATTACCATAACGATTATTCTTGTTTTTGTAACTTGGTATTTCTATTTGTAGATTTTCAACTTTTTATTATGTAAATCATTCTTTGATACCCAAGTAGTTTAAAGGTTTTCTTGAATCTTATTTAGTTTTTAGATTTAAGTGCTTTCTCATTTTCTAATTTCTTAATCAAATCTAAACATTGTTCGATCCATATTTCCTTTTAATACCAAAATCATCCTCTTTTCCTAACTATAAGAAGTCATAGTTCAATCCCACCATGGTTGTGAATCAAGCTAAAATTGGTATGATTGGGAATATGCATGATACTAAATTTATCATAATGGAGAAGAATCATTTGACCATGAGGCCCTTGTTGAGAAAATGGGAATCATAGCTTTTGATGTACACAACCTTTCTTTGATCTTGCAATTTGGCTGTAAATATTAATCCTAGTACAATGATTGATCTCCTATATACTATGTTGATTAATAAGCCATGTGGAAAGAAAGTACTTAAAGTTAAATAGGTAAAAGGATAAGCTCAACAATCCCTTTCGAGTGATGTGCCATTTTCCTCCATCCCAAGCTTCTTCTTCATGTATCTCCTTATTGTTTTACTCCTATCTATTCTATGCTGCAATTCTTATTTCTCTTTCTCCCTTCCACCCCAAATCTCCCCAAATTCTTATCCCTCTCCTTTTCCTAGATCTCATCTCATGCTTACTTATTATGATGCACATAGTTCTCTTTGTTCCACATTAGTTCTCATTAGTTTTGTTTACACTTCCCATGTTCCCTGCTAATCGCGGATATTCCTAATGCTAAAGTCTTTGTCACCCACACTCATTTATATTATGTCACGACAAATTTATACACCACCTTCCATTCTCATCTTGCTACCATTCATGTCCTTAATCCTAGTGTGCCTCTATCTACCCTTGACATTAATGTTTAAAGGCTTGTTGAGATGAAAGTAATGTTGATTCCTTACCTAATGGAAACAAAAAGACATTACATATAAAAATCAAACACAATTCAATTTCTATTAAAAATTTTACATATCCAATTTTGTTGGATTTTGACCTAGATTTGAGATGCACAATGTTAAAGGAGATCCTGACACATTCAAGGTTCTTTAGTGCTACATATTTGGATTTTGTGTATGATGATAAGTTATTGGCTAAGTTCTTCCCATGAAATTTAATAGTATTATCTTCCATTTGGGTCTATTTTTTAATATTGAAATTGGTCAATGCAAATATTGGGAATGCTAGATTGAAGTTTATTATTTTAGATTTTTTGACTGTAAACAAGGATCTAGAAAGTACATAAATTCTTAACATTTGCATGTGCAAGTGAGATGAATGTTAAGAAATAAAGTTGTTAGAGGCTACCACACTTAATTATGGATCTTCTAATGCTTCATCTACATCATCCTACCCTTGTAAATTTGAAAAGAAAAATTATTTCCAAAACGATAGTAAAAAATAATGGAAATGACCATTGTACAAACTATACATTATAAATGTTTCTAATATAATTATGACTCTAAAGCCTCCAAATTTTTCCTTTGTAAAATGTGCTTCAAAATTTACTTAGTGCTTGAATGATTACACTTCCTCCTATTAGGCCATTAGATAAATCTAAAGCTATTCCCAAAAGATATAATGAGAAAGAATTTTGTTATTAAATTGTAGAGTTAATTGTAATTATACTCAACATTTTATGGGATTAAGGAATAATTGATTAAAGATTTGATTGATAAAAAAAAAATTAGGTTGAGGGGGTTAATATTGGGGTCAATCCTTCAATTGTTCCTCCTAATGAAAATTTAAATATTTTACGCTAAATAAATCTAATAAAATGGTTTTATATGAGGGTCATGAGATTGAGGTACATATACATGTTGACGAGCTTGAAATCATTGATTCACCTATGTATGTGAGGAATGATAATTTGTTGGTATTAATAAAAATTATAAGGGTACTTATTCTTCTTCTTATGTACTAGTGATTGACTTTTATATAAATTTCTATGGACTAACTAGTATTCAAACTTAGGACCTCCCATTTGGTGTTAGGATGCTCTACTATTGAGCTAATGGCTCACATTGTGATGAGTCTTTTTATGGCTTAGGTGTGTATCATTTCTCCAACACACTCCCTTGAGCCACAACATAGGTGTCAAATGCACCTAGCTTGGCTCTAATACCATACAAGAATACCAATTATGAGGACCTCCTATAAAAATATGACATGAAAAACCGTGAACAATATTTAAAAGATAATCCATAGTCTATCTTATTATTTATGCATATTTTCTAGGACCACCTATGCCCAAAACACAAAATAGTTTTTATAAATACACCAATTAGATCTTATAAAATGCATTACTTAGATCAAATTATATGGTAAATTAAATATAATTAATGATTACTTTTTCTTTTAGTATGAAAGAGGTTAAATTCCAATATATGTTCTAGTGGGCTTGATTGAGTGACAAGGTGGAGTGATTGTTGTAATGAAGAACTTGCTAGGAAAGCTAACCAAGTTAAAATGTACACCTATACATACATCATTGTGGTAATATAGACCTATGTCATAAAACACAATTGAATCCTATTAGTTCCAAAGTATTTTAGCAAAGAAGAGATAGAGGAATTTCCAACATGAGGCATAATTCAATCATAATATAATAAAACCATTAATCCATAGTTCTATGTATAAATGGACTGTTGTAGAGGAAAAGATACACATTTAATTTGCAAGGCATAACTCAACAATATGAAAACCTATAGTAGAATATTGTACATTATTCTCAGGATTTTTTCTTATTTGTGAGAAATGCAAACCTTCCATGCTAATTTTCTCTAAAACACACAAATATAGGGGGCAGTGTAATATCCCACCCTTCCTAAATTTTTCCATAGCTAGTGATATGATAATATCCCAACAACTCTATGAATTTTAAAATTGAATGTTATGGACTATATTAAAATTATTTTGTGGACTAATAAACTAAAGAATATTCTTGATATTTAATTACACGTCTCTTGAGAAAAACAATGATTTAATATCTTATGAGTATTAAATTAGATTATGAGTATAATTTAAAGAATTATAGTCATGATTTTGTAATTGTCATGTAATAGACATAAATATCATTCATTTTGTTGGTAAAACTACATATTTAGAGTAATATTATGAAGGTTAAATTTAAATGGTTTATCTAGCACCCAAATAATCATTCTAGACTAACATTTGATTTAAAATTTCTTTTACAATGATTATTGATTATATTTAATAAAAAATACTTGATATTCCCACCAAGTTATTAAGGGTGCAAATCAACTATTGACATGGACTAAACTATTGCAAACAAGGTAAATATATATAGTAGGAGTATCAACTAATGGTGAGGCACTTTAAGTCTAATCAAACATACAATATACCAAATAATATTAATGAAATAGTGGAGAAAATAAATAAATATTCAAACCTCATGAACACTAGAATTATAATGGAGAAACCCTTTCAAAAAATCCCACTACTAAAGAGATATGAAACTTTTATTAATATTCATAACAAGATTATAACAATCCAATCCACTCAATCTTCTTTAGTCTAATGTTTTGGCTATTTCTACATAACACTATTTAAAACTTATGTCATACATTAAATTATATATAGAGCAAGGGAAACAAGAAATGATCAATTAATTTATGTAATGAGTGGAAAAAAATCATGGTCCACAAGAAAAGAACCCATGCCCCACTATGCATTGGAACATGTACACAAAATATAAACGAACTAATGATATAGGACCTTTAATCCCATAACCTTGATAGTAACCACTCCTAATACTAGTGCTTTATGATGAAGATGTCAACTACAATAAGTCTCATCTATAATGAAAAGATGCTCCACTCTTCCCAATGTAACTCCTAGTACAATAATCATCACGATCTCCTTATTTAATTTTATTATAATAATATCTTGAGCCCATTGCTTACCTTTTCATTTTTTCTCACATATCACACTATAAAATTTTGGAGCTCATTTTCACTTTGTGAGAGTCTCTCGAGGGTTTTAATGGTGTCCAAATTGATATTTTTTAGCTTAATGCATCAAGCTCATTAATATTTTTAATTTTAAGAAAATATTAAAATCAAAGCTCTAGACTGTAATTTATGCCCTTTAGAAAGAATTTAGAAAAAAGCAACATTAAAGATAAGATTTTAAGTGAATGGAACACTAATCCCAACTTACACCAACCAAGTACAAATGGGTATTTAGCTTCATGGAGATTCATTCATGGTTGGTGATGGTGCATGAGTAGGCTAATAGAGGAAGAAAGACCATATGTTCATTAAGAAGAAATTGGGAGAAAAAATAAGCTAAGTTTAAATTTGTAATGATAAGAGGATCTTGATTGAATTATATATATATAGTTCATATGAGAACCAAGGATAACATACTAGAGTAAATAAGCTTCGATAATAAAGGAATCTTGTAAGTATGGGGAAGAAAAATATATCAAACTAAATGCACTACCAAAAGATAGATCAATTGGGATTTTTTTATAGGAAAGTGTGATATTTAATTGAAATCCTAATGTATTAATGTTGTATCTTCAACAATCTTGGAATGAGTACTTGGATGCCTATGTTGTCAAAAGATATTATTATTTTACTATTAATTCTCCTCATGTTGAAATTTCCATGAACTAGTTAGGATGCAAATCTCCACCACTAAGCTACCCACCCACTTTATGACAAGTCAATTTACGATTTAGGTATGCTAATTTTTTTGACACCTTTTTCACATTGTGAGATATTACCAAATAATTATAATGGTCATTTGGTTTTTGTGTGGATCATGAACCATGTAAGGGTGTGTTTATTGATCTTACTCACCAATAAAATGTATGCATTGAATAATTTTTGTTTTATCATCATTTTATCAACAAGCATATGCATATTTGAGGGTTTATTTAAAATTGACTAATGATATGTTGATTGAAACTATAGGATTTTACTATTTTACCTTAATTTTTGGTCTAAAAGATGAGGGAAGTTCTTATTCTATGTCATATTCTTTCTTCTTTAGATGTATCTCATATTTTACTTGGGTATCCATGGATAAAGCAATATCAAGCAACATCATCTATGCTCATGCCATCAAGGTATCAAATATGTTTGAACACTAGTAAAGAGGTTACAATTGCAAGAGATCCGTATATGCCTTTATTTTAGATTAAGTCATTTAACCTTAAATAATTTTAAGAACATACATAAGGATCCTTCTATATAAGTGCAAGGATTCTTTGCCTAATTTGTAAAAATTTCAAAAGGAATAACAATGGTGGGAAAATCAAGACACGATGCAACAATTTAGAATTCCTAAAGGGTTTACAATTATTAGAGCCAAAGTATGTTATATGTAGGTTTTATATTATAAAATGATTCAAGAATCTATAAGGCCAAAAGAACCATAAGCATTGCAAACTTTAGTTTAGAAGCATAAGGGATTGATATTTTCATTCCTAAACATGGTTTTCATAAAAAAAATTACTCATGTAGTAAGCACACTATAGAATTCACAAAGAAGGTTAGGGTTTTTAGCTTCATTTGTTATATGGAGATATTTTATTGTAATGTAATGTACATAATCAATGATATGATTCTTGATTTTTTATAAGATTTATATTATGACACCTTAACAAACCAAGCTATGACTTTCATGGTTCACTCCTACATGTATGAAATTTGCATTTTCATCTACAAGTTTGACCCTAAATTTGTAGTTTTAAAATTATTTTGTGACCTTGACCCCTACACTTCTAGTCTTTAGGAATTTATTTATCTCCATTTTTTAGACTATGTTGAGAGCCATTATAATGTTTTTTGCACTAACTTTGGGAGGAAACTCATTTTTCCTTATCTCAAACCCTTGGATTATGCAAAACGGGGAAGCAAAATACTATATTGAAAATGCTTTAAAACTTTCAAACAAGTGCAATTTGAATTCAAAAAATTAAAAAAAAATTGCATATAGGGTTTCGAAATTAAACAAATACATGCATTTTGAACTCTAAAAAAATCGAATTTTAAATACCTCGTGCTCAATAGTGGTCGATATGTGAATTGGAATGATGAACTTTGAAGAGAGGAACCGAAATTTGCTTTCGCCGGTGAGAGAAACTTTGTTGGGTCGCCGTCATGGATTATGTTCGCCGCGCGCACCAGGGAGACAGTGACTGGTAAAAAACACAGTAAAAATGTGAAAATGAAAGCTTTTTTTTTGTTTTAGTCATATTGAAGGGGTTCGGCCGAACCCATTTTAATATGATTTTTTAATTGGGGCGTTGACTGGTTCGGCCAAACCATTTAATTGGTTCGGTCGAACCTTAGGGTTCAGCCGAACCCATTTGATTTGAGGAATGGGAAAATGCCGAATTTTCCTTCCTCTTAGAAAGTGTAAACCACTATTCTAAGGTGACCCTCTTGTTTCCATTAAATTTGCACAAATTGGAATACAAACTTTGTAGGGTGTTTTGGTTGGTTTAATTTGTTTTGTGTTCAAAGGAATGAGGACAGTATTGCACCAAGAGGATGTAAACTTGGTCCAAATGACAATGGTGGGTGAGTCATCTACACTTTAAGTTTTTCAAATTGGATAGTGGTTCCCAAGATATCCACCTAGCTAACCAAGAGGAAATAAAAGACTTACATTCCAATAAGCATGATACACCTATCTATGGAAATAACTCCAATATTTGTCAACAATTATCACCCACACAAATTTTCTAGAATGAAAAACATGGATCTCTAAAAAAAAAGACAAGACAAATAGGTTAGGACAACCCATTTACAAATAAAACATGATTGATATTCACTAAGATGTGCTACATGGAAACTCTGAAGGATTTATGTGAACCTATCAAACTATAAATAATCGTAATAACTTATCAAGTGAACAAAGATTTTGAGAAAATTTAACATGATTAGTTCCTTGTACAATCGGTGCCTTGTCCATTGATGATAGAGTTTGAAATCTACAAAGCACATAAGAATTTGTAGTAGATATTCAAAGAGTGACCCATTTTTTTTGTCTAGAACTCCAATCAGCCTTGTTGCAATTTTTTTTAGACAAGATCAAACAATTGGAAACATCTTACATAAACCAAATACTTGATAATCTATGAAACACTCCAAGTTATCCCTAAATTTTATCTTGAAAAGCATATTTATGTCTAGATGTGCATTTCTTCATAGAAGTCCACACACAACACTAAAAATTAATCAAAGAAAACCCAAAGATCATCAAATTTTAACAAGACATACAACATACATATCCACAAATACCTTGATTACCATGAAGAACTTGTAAGTACTAAGAGGTTTTCCAATTAATCTTTGTCACATGATTTACATGAAGAAAAAAAATATAGACATTCTAAACTCAAGCACAACTATGGGTACTCAAGACTAAACCTAAAACACAAACACGTAAATTTAGCAAAAAATACTAGCTCAAATAAATAAATAAAAGACAAGACACACCTCCTCTTCTTAGCAGTTAATAATTTCATCCTAAAGCCAGCAAGGACCACCACACCAAGGAATCATTATCAATTTGCCGCCTAACTAGAAAATGTCTTGGACATGTTGGAGAACAACATAATATCTAATTAAAAACATTATCTAACAACCTCTAAGAATTGACAAAAACACCTTCAAGTTTGCCCACTATAGTTGGATGCATAAAAAATAAACAAAAGATTCAAAACCCAAGAGCTAGCAGATGAAATAATAGCCCCAATTCTCCTCAAGAAAAGTGAATGGCTCAAAATAACTCCCCTAAGTGCATAAAATAGATTATGAGACCTCATAAAGGTCTCATAAATGTGTTGATGTAGCATTCCCTTCTTCATGTGAAACTCAAAACATTCTTGAAAAAATAAATCACGGTTGTTAGGACATCTCAAAACCATCATATACATTTTAAACCGATCCTCATATATTCAAAAACCAATGAGAAACTACTCATATACTCAAAAACCAAAGAGAAACTTCCACTAGAAGACCATTTGTGTGAGTTGTTAGGATATCAATGGTACTCAGACCCTTTGAATTCATCGTAGGCCCCCATAAAATACCTTGGGTCATATCTTGATTGAACACCCAAACACAAAAATAGTATTAACAAGATGCCAAAAACACTTCACATTCCAAACACCATCAGAGAAAACCAGATGCAAAAAGCGACATATTTGGTGAGAAATCTAATCCAAAGACAATTATAATAAACACGAGAAATCAAATTCAAACACAATTATAATAAACAAGGCTAAAACATACTTCATGTTTTTCAAATGATAACGGAACAACCAAACTTTAAACTAGCTCAAAACTAGACTCAAACATTCTTATTAACTGGGACATAAACCATCTTTGAGGTCATCACTGGGCATGAATTTGGCATCAATGTCAGATGAGCAGACCTGGACACGAAATTCCTTAATAAATCAGATTTGGACACAATTCACATCTATTTATTTATCCCTCAATATATTTAAGAGCTAACTGAATTGCCAACTCATCCTTAAAAATTTCCAAGTGAACAAATCCTACCAAGCCAATCAGATAATATCCATACAAATCTTACATCATCATCACATGCCACTTGACCCCATGGACTTCACTTTAGAATAAAACATATATAATTAAGACTTTGGATCTAAAACCCTGAAAAAATTTAAAAGTTCATTAGATAATAATTTATATATGTCGGTAAGAGGTTAGGAGGTCTAGTTTCCCTCCATCCCGTGGTATGAAGAGTGTCGTGCCAGCATCACAGATCATGTGAAAAAAGTTCAGCAGACACACAGCAGTTTATAAAGGAACTACCCGAATCTGACAATCTAAAATTTTTAAAAAATATACTAACTTATATCAGGTCACCTTTGATACTAACACAGTGCAAGGAGTTGATGTTTGGCAAACCACTTGCATGGTCTCTGAGAAACAACCAGACTCGGTAGCATCAACCTAGTATTGCAACCTATCAGTTAACATTCAGTTTACCCGTCCATGGTGGCAAACAATAGCCCAAGATCTTCCCAAGGTACGTGCCAAAACCCAGACACAAACCACCTAAAAAAACCGTATTCTAAAGTTCTTTCACATTTGTTTTCCATTGGAGCAACCCGGGTATGCAATTTGCACCGGAGTGGTGAGAAACACCATTGGATCGGATCTATAACCAATTGAAATATAAAATCACTTCCGGTCCCCATTCTCACAGGAGCTCGTAAACTTAGAACACACAAAACTACATGTGAACCTTTGTGTAAAGTGGATTTAAGAACTTTGCATTTATTTCTTCCTCTGTGCAAAAAAACATCAAGGGACACAGCCCAATCCACCTATCAAAAACTTAAAAATAATAGAATTCTGTTATTCCACGGAGTATACAAAATGAGAGAAAGATGGCATATTATAGCTGCATTCTATAGCATTATAATAACCCTAAAGCTTACAGAATTGTAGAGAGATCTAACTATAACCAACTTCATAGAGGCCAGTCCACTTATCCATGAAGAAATTTATATTTCACTTTTCAGTTGAGTCGATACCATAGCTATCTAGGAAATCGACCACTCTATTAGCCAGCCTCACAGTAGCAATGTTAAATAGAGTGTAAGGCAAAAGTATCCAAAAGCTCGGAAGCTTTGCTCAAAATATTGTTAGGTTTTCTAATTTTGTAAGGTTTTGTTAAAAATTGTATTGATAATTCTCATTGTTCATCACATTCCACCTTTAATTTTTTTGATGTCGAGTTGTGTAGTCAATTGGAGGCCTAAGAGAAAAGCTTGAGCCTCGAGTTCATTATTTGTAAAGTTCTGGAATTCTTCGGAGTTATTATGAATAATACAATGTGTCTCTAGTTGTCTTGGATTGTCTAGAGAGGTGCTGTCTAGGTTTATTTTGAAAAACTAATTTGTCTCTAAGCTCCAAAAAATCTATTAACAAGAATTTACTTTTATTTATTAATTATGACCTACAAACCATTAATTAATATGTACAACATTTTTCGTCTTATTACATCACTTTGAACAAAGGTATCAACATTAGTAATTAGGATGGAACAAACACAACAGTCTAAATATCACACAGCATCAAGGATATATTTAACCGAATGTATTAGTGGGAATGCCCTACATACTGCTATCCACAAGTACAACACTCTACATGTGAATCAAAACGTACTTAGATGCACAATGTTACATTGTATGTGTATCAAGACATACTATCCACAATGCAAACAATATAAAAATCTAGTGTCTCTCAAGCAATGTACCTAATCTTTGAGAGAAGAGGTAATTCAAGATGGAAATACAACAAGAAAATCTCCTAAGAAAAGAATGCAATGCATGTATAAAAGTGTCTATATGCATAAAGTATCATAGCAATTTGGAACAATAATGCATCCATATCAATGAAACATTATATCACCATGGGAACTAACCAAGGAACAACACTTCAATGACTCCAAGACAACAATAATATTTTGCAAAAAGTTTCAAATTTCAATCCTCATATTTGACAAACACACCTTAATGCCTGTTGAGCTACCATATCACTTTTATAGAAGCATATAAAACTCTTAATATAAAGTATGTATTGTATAATTTTGATGCTTTATTAGTCCTAATATCATCATGTCTCTTATCGCATGCTCCTTTCCTATTCAGTGAATTATTTGATACTTGAGGTACATAGTGGAATAAGTTTTCTACCATATACTTTGTGACTGAAATCTGAACAACCCAGAATAACAATAAAACACAAGCAACTTTGTCCAAAAGTATGGCTGTAAGCTTTTTTTTTAATATTGGTTCAACACAAGTGTCTTTGTGTAAAGTATGGCTATACGATTTTTTAAGAATTGGTTATGTAGTGCTAGTATACCTTTCGCTATTTGCTAGCACAACTGCTTGCATAAACTTCAAAACAACACTTGCTTCAAAGGATAATCCTCTTTGTGTTGATTTCTCTTTGACGCAACAAAATTTCACTTCTAACAACCTTTTTATGTGCTAAGTTCAACAAAAACAATATGGCTTTTTTCTCAAAAGAAAAAAAAAACAATGACTTTTTTCTCAAAAAGAAAACAAATTACAATCAAAATCTGTGACACTAGTCCTCACACCAATAAACTCACATACCAAGTCACTCTTCAAATTTTTCATGCTTGCCGCCCTCCAACTAGTTTAATTCTCCACCACTACACTAGAAATTATTTGACTAGTTTTTCCAAGCCAAAACAACTTATGAGTTAATTTGAGATCAGTGAAAAATGTAAGACATTTTCTACCTCCCTTTACAATAACTTTGAAGCAATATTCAAAGCTAACTTCTCAAACGTCATACACTGCAAGAGGGAAAAATTGAATAGATGTATGTTGAGGAAGAGCTTAGGATTGCAAAACACTTGAGAATCGACTAAGTCAGAAGAAACATTATAACATCATTTGCCTTCCATTATGGTAACTTGGCTTCATATTCACAAGGCAACTATGCAATTAGTATTATCCTTCAACAATCATCAAGTCATTTTACCTTCTTTAATACCATATTGAAATGGTAAATGATTCCGTTAATATGCGTACACAATAAAAGTATAAATTATTCGATCACAAGATTATTCTTACATTGCAAGCAAAAGATTATAATGCCAATTTTTTTCCCAGCAACCAACTCAATTACTAAACTGATAGCAGCATAAATCACAATAAATTGCAATTTCTCACCTTCCTTCTTCTTTCTTTCTTTTTTTTTTTTTGTGACTTTTTAATCAAAAAATTGTAAATTTTGGATAATATTTGCTCACGCTGGTTTTTTCACATATTTTTGCCATTTTTGCTCATTTTTTACAAAGTAGATTTGTTACACCTCGATTGTATAGCTACTATTGTATAGGGCGATTGATTGTAATGATTGGATCAATGTGATGAATAAAATATGTTGTTCTTGTTATCAATATGAGTGTGTTCCATTTAATGATTGTCTCATTTGATTGTTACTTCTATTGATGTAATCCTAGATAAATGTTGCGTGTAAGTTGTTGAATAATGTTTATTCTAACTTTTGAGATATTTCATGTATATTGTTTTGTTGTGAACATATGACTTCCGTTATCGTGTCATAGAATGCAGGTGTGTGAACCATTCCTCCAAGCAGAGGAGAAATATCATTTGGGAGAGGAGCTTGGTCGGGTAAACAGTAACGAGAACCACTTGAGCATATACACACACGTCATTATAGGTTTGGAGGAACCAAGTCAGTTAAGTTGGTCTTGATAAGTCATCCATAGGCTTTAGGAGTCTTGTTTACTTCTTTATACTTTGTGAGTGATGTTTGTTTGTCTATATGACTTACTGTACTATGATCATTGTGTGGAAAACATGAAAGGATGTCTATCTAACTTACTGTACTATGATTATTGTGTGGAAAACATGAAAGGATATATGTGTATAGGTTGAGTGGGTGTCTATCTCAATATCAATCAATCGACTGTCTCCTCTCATCTCAAACATATGTATAGTTTAAAATATTTTAAATCTCTAAAGTGAAAATTAAAAGATTAAATTTTACTTGGAGTAAATATTAAAATTAAACTATAGAGAAATAATAAATGTATTCAGCGAAATATATGAGAATCGGGCTATTCTCATTTGGAGGAAATTAAATCATTTTTTTTCAAAGGAAAATTGAAACATTTGAAAGGTAAATGATAAACTTTTATAAGAGCAAAATGTTTGCTCTAAACTATTGAAAGAGTTTTTCTGTGAAAAATATGGCGTTGGAAGAAGAAGTGAGAGCACTTCGCCTGGGAGAAATTTTCAAACTTGTTGAGGAATAGGGGTGACACAACCTGTAAAAGATGAGGTATTCTGAGTATTGCCAAGACCAATTCTCTAAAAGATGAATCATTTCTTTGTTGGCGCCATTTCTGGTGAGTTCTTGTAGGTGTCGATTTTCTCTTTTAAGCCATGTGCAAAGTTGAAGTTTTTTTGTTTTGCTGGCTTAAACTAAGGTCGACTCACCTCTGAAACCCACCATTCATCTCTTTGAATTATTCAAAGCACAGTGTTGTCATTTCTCATGCCTACAATGGTGGAAATTGTTGGTTTTTAGGCTCTATATATAGACGCCTTAACATTCTTTATTCTACTCTTTGTTGAATCTGAGTTTCATAATACTCTGAGCTTTGTTTATCCATTTCATATTTTTGAAGTCATTCTCTGTTTTCTGAGTAAAAAAGACAGAGGATTTACTAGTAAATTACCACAGTATGTGTATAATTCCATTACAGCTAAGTGAGTATTCATTTGAGAGTCCATTTTGAGTGAGTATACATTATTGAGAGTCCATTTTTAGAGAGTAAACAACATTTGAGAAATCTTTTTTTAGTGAGAAGTCATTTAATTCTGAGAGCTTGATTAAAACAAGGACTAGAAGTGCTTATTGGGGAGAAAAGCTTATAAACAGGCATGAAACCTTCATCATTTTACACTTTTGAATCTAATTGTTGTGTTTCTATTTCTTTGTATTTGATGTGTATGCAAAGTTTGTAAGTTAATTCATGAATGCAATTTAGTTATAGGGGAAAAGAAATTTCAAAGAAAATGTTTATTTGATATGCATAAAAGGGAATTTATGTGAAAGAATTTGAGAGAAGATTTAAAATGCATATTAGTGTGAAATTGCATATTTTGTATTGACTCCATATAAGGAGAATATGGCTTTACTAGTTAATATATACTAGGATTGAAATGAAGACAGGAGTCAAGTATAATTAGTCAACTTAAAGTTATTAGGTTAACTTAGGTAAGCTTGAGAGACTCTTAGGAAAAAGATTTCCAATATAGGAGGGATTAAGTGATTCACTTGTTATGCCTGTTTATTTCTAGTAGATTAGATTGTCGTAGGATAGTCTGGGATGATAGATAATCTAGTGAAGGACTAAGCCTATGCGTAGTGTAAGATAGTCTTTAGTCAAATCAGCCTTGAATAGTATTTATGATAGATGACCTTCATTCGAAGTACTGAATGAGAATGCTTTGACCAAAATAGTGAAATGTACGACATCCACTTAGGTGTGAGATAGTTGAGACTACACTGTCAGTTCATTGTGATCCTTGTACTAGTTCGAGATTGTGAAATAGCAAGGTTCTAGTTGTGTAGAACACAACACTATGCTTAGTTGGTAATCGTTAACGGATACCCTACCAATCTCTTCAACAGAGGGAGGGTCATCTATTGAATAATGGATGTGCGGGGGACTGCATTATAAGTCCATAGTTGGCGGAAAAGCGCCGGAGTGATGTTTCTCCTCCACAACAAGCGGTCGATGTACCAAGATTTGAAAGGAAAAGAATCCTGGACCTTCTTACTACTATTTGTTCTAAAGCTCATTGGAGCTATGTTAGTTAAGATATGTATTCTTGTTTCATGTACTTGTGAAGTTATTATATTGAAATGGAATCTTTATTGTAAATTAATATGGCAACTTGTTCATGTTTTATCAATAAAGAAAAGGAAAATTTTTATTGCAATGTCATGTTAACACGTATATTTACTTGTAGGATGTAAATTAACATCTTTTTACGTTACGAACGTACTAGGTTGTTACAAGATTGTCAAATCTATAGGTAAGTTGTCTGTTTATTTTTCTTTTTTTCCCTTTTTCCCCTTTTTAACTGTGTGACAATTTTCCTTTTTGCAAACCCTAATCCTAACTTTATTTTTTTTGTGTTTTGAAAATAGATTTATCTTTTAATTTGTCAATTTATAATATTTGTTGCTAAGACCAAAACTACGCAAACTAACACAACATATTAACTTATGGCAACCACACTCACAATAAACTTCTGACATTAATATTTATTAACAATGACGTAATTATGTCTTGTTGTTCCTTATGTCCCTTGTTTTTTGTTGCTAGTTGCTGTTGGTAGCGTTTCATGACACATCTTTTTCTTGTACACGGGTCAGAGCCCTTTCAAAACCCTACTTACCTAATAAAAAACAATGATCTAATTATTGATGTAATATTTCCAACAAAAATCCACATAAGGAGTAAAGTTCAGTTTAAATATTGGAGTGTATCATCGAACTGAGATTGCAAATTGCACATTGCACAAGAACATCCATTCAAATAATAAAATTATATACACCATAAACTACAGGATGCATTCTATTTTTGGAAGAAGGGATTAAGTCAATTAATACAATAATACCCGCACTAACTGCCACACCATTTATGGCCAATCATTTCTTCAACACAACACAGTTAGTGGTTCTTGCCAACAGAATACTTGTAAAGTATGTGGCCAGTTCAACCAATGGCAAGGTAAATTCTCATTCACTGACATATAATGAGTTATACTGTCGGCCAACACAACAAAAAAAGTATGAAATATGTGCCAAATGACTTCACGCACTCACCACACCACATTTTTTGAATAAATTATTTTCAGGAAAATAGAGTATTTCATCGGGGAATATTTTTCAAAATAAACATCCTTCCCTTCTACAAGAGAATTATTTCCCTTCCATCAAATTTTACAAAGCCGAACACATTGATACGAAATCTTAAATTGATCCTCATAAATAAAATGTCCATAAATGGATTGCACTGTTATTCAATTTACACCAGAGTGACGTAATATAAAATAATATTACAATATTGTAAGGCCATTTTAGTGCCCAGTCATCCTTCATGTTCTTAAAATGGAAACCAGGGGCAGGAAAGGGATTCATTACACAAATTTTATGTTTCTGTATACTTTGGCAGCGGATGCAATAATTGCAAACCACTATGCTTTGGGCAGTTCTCATTGACAAGAAAACTTTATTCCATATCAGCAAATTTTCTTAGATCCGGCCTTTTCAAAGTCCTTCACAAACAGTAGTTGTACATCTGGAGCTTTCAGTAAATATCACCTTTCCAATTCATAACATTAGTAAATCCTTGTAGGCATCTATTCACCAGACAAGAATTTGTCTTTACACGGTACTCTGATCAGCAATGGAGAGAATTTAATGAAAGCCTGCAGTTTGTTTTTTAAATTATGATACAATAGAACATATAGTTAGCTGACAGCAAGCTCAACTTGTTCCACTGGTTCCAATTGCTCTTCGATGTTTTGCAAAGGATCTAATATATTTTTGATCTCTTGGGCATTAAGTGTTTCCTTATCCAGCAAAGCATTTGCAAGTGCATGTAACGCTGCTTCATGCTGCACAACATGAGAATAATTCTTAAATTGAGATGAAAAAATTCCCCAACCAAAATAAAAACAAATATCTCCTAAAAGGATCGATAACTTGACACCAAAGCAAAAAAAAAAATTAAAGAGATGCATATCAATGATAATGCACAGTACCAAGACAGGTACATGAGAGAAGATTCACTAACATGATAAGCTAAATCAAAAAGCTACACATCAAAGATCAAGAATTGCCTGGTACCAAGTGGAATTCAAAAATCAATACAAATTATAAGCACATTCAGAGTACCAATCTATTTACGCAAGCCAAACCACAACATCCCAAACTCTGACAATAGTAATCAGTAAAATTTGCTCTTTACATTTGTGAAAGTGCACATGGTCTATAGATATCAAGAATATTTTGTTTGAAAAATAGAGTATGCACACACAATTGTTCTGTATTTTGGCTGGCATTTTCAAAACTCCTATTTCATTCAAGGCATATATGCCAACATAACCTAGTGGCTGGCGCTAATTGACAGAATTTTGAAGATGGGCATATCTATTTTTTTTAAGCCAAGAACGATGACATGCTTTGATAGTTTGGTAGGGAGGTTCTTGGAAAAAGATTTGGCCTCAAATCTTTTTTGGGAAAGGATAGTTGATGACAAGATGCAAGATTTCTTCTTCACTTCTTTCACTTTTTAGGGCACGTGTTTGGATAAATCCAACCCTATTTTTCTATTGGTCAGTTGTAAGAATTTTCCCGCATATAACTGGCCACAAGAAATGTTATATTTTTGGGAAGTATTTAAGATCCCATGAAAGTATTGTTTTGATTCTTTTTATTTCAGGGATATAGAGAAGGATGCATAGGATAGTATCATCTCCAAATTGACATTACTTGTACCTAACTTCATTTACAGGAAGAAGCTCATTTATCTTTCTTTCATTTTGGTTGAAGGCTAGGCCTCATAGTACAGCTTACCCCAGGATGATGAAGAGGTAGAAGCTGAGTGGATTTCACCGCCCTAACTGTCAAGAAACCTACCAATAGCCTTTTTGACCCTTTAAAGTGATGATGGAGAAAGGAGGAGTGAAAATGAAGTTTCATATCCAGTTAGTGAATTATTTGCTGAAATCAAATTTGCAAAGGTCAGATGCATGAAGCTCTAGTTGCATCTGTCAAAGGCTCCACAATGTCCAATTTGATAAGAGATTTATTACAATTGTTTTGTTTAGCTGAGTTTAGACACTCTTGGATTGCTATGACATTGTCTATTCTTTGCCTTCCAAGGACAAATGTGACCCTTTCTGAGATAATTTTGTGAAAGAGAGGCTTTAGCCAGGTTGCAATTAGCATGCAGATGATCTTATTGACCATATTAAAAACAGCAATTGGTCTGTACTGCTCTATTTTTATGCATGTATGATTTTGAAATTAAGGTGAGCCTAGCAGGATTGTCTAGATTGAGCTTTTTTTTTCCTTCTTCATTCTTCTATGGTTCTACCACTTGGATCAGGTCCTCCTTGACACTGTCTATTCTTTACCTTCCAGGGACAAACACTGACAACACTTCTGATACAATTTTGTAAAGTATTGCTCCATTTTTTATGCATGTGCAATTTTTGGAATTAAGGCGAGCCTAGTGGCATTGTCTAGAATGAACATTCCTTCTTTATTTTTCTACCACTTGGATTATCCTCCTCAAAACTATCTATTCTTTGCCTTCCAGGGACAAACACTGACTATGTTTCTGAGATGATTTTCTAAAGTAGAGGATTTAGCCAGGATGTAATTAGAATGTAGTAAAAAATATAGAGCTATTGGTCTATATTGCACCATTTTTTATGCATGTGCAATTTTTTGAATTAAAATGAGCCTAGTGACATTGTCTAGATGGAGCATTTTTTTGTTCCTTCTTGATTCTTCTTTCACTTGGATCAGAACCCCCATGATGATTTGCCAGAAAGCTAGGTAAAACAGAGCTGAGAATCCATCAGGAACAAAGGCTTTACCGAGGTTGAATGAGATGAAATTTTATTCAGCTCCTCCTTACTAATTTCTCTGGGCAGACAATCATTTTCTTCATTCAAAATGAGGCTAGACATTTGTAGGAGTGCAATTACTGGGCTTTTCCTGATTCATCTAAGTTGTTAGAAATCGGGATTGACCTAAAGTATTCTATTAAGCGGATTGCTTTTTATGGAGAGTTTGTGAGAGTTTATCCATTGTTAAGGACTATTTATGCATGGGTGTTGATATCCTCCCTCTTCACCGCAAACTAATGGAAATAAGCTGTTTCAGCATCCTCTTCAAGGATCCAATCTTCTTCAACCCTCTACTTCCAATAGCATCTGCTTTTGATTTGTTGCTAGCTTCTCTTGTGCTTTTTTTAATTATTTAAAAATACTTCAATCCCAGATTTTGTATCCCTCCAGGTTTTTGCTTAACTCTGCATGGCATGCCATGGGCCCTGGGTTGCTGAAGTCCACCACTGAGCAACATGCTCAAGGAATGTTGAGTGGGTTAACCACATTCTTTCAAATTTGAAATCTGACCACTCAACCTTGTTCCTTGCATGATAAAAAGCATAGTAGGCATGTGATCAGACAGTGATATTCATTATTTTTTCTTGAGCATGATTCCATGATTCGATCCACTTTCAGAAATCAGAATTCTGTCCATTTTTTTACTATATGTTTGTTTTATTTGCTTCTATTGGTCTGTTGCATACAGATTGTGAATGTGCTCCATGTCTATCACTCCTGTATTTTTATAAGATCTATTAGGACACACTTGTCTTTGATTTACATCTTTTACATTTCTTTTTCTTTTTGGGGAATTTGATTGCATTGAAATGTCCCATAAAAATTAAATATTTCGTGAAGAATGATCCTGCCCAATCTCCTAGACTTTCCATGTGCTTGATTCTCAAAATCCTCTTTGGGGAAATGTACATTTGTAATTAATCTCCAATAATTTAATGATATCACATCCCGAGGGATAGGAGGCTAGAAGCAGAGCCTTATTGAAGTATAGAGTGGTACAGGGATACGTAACTTTTGAGGATTCCAATGGCTGGCAACTTTTGTTTGAGCGCAATAGTGTGTATGCTTGCTTCCCTATACACTAGTGAGATCGTTTCATTAAAGGTTTACCACCCTCATTGTGAGAAGGTCATGGTCTCAATCTTTGTTGTGATGTCCTCTCAGCTCAAAATTGATGGAAATAAACCTTTTAAGCTAAGTTACCGGGTTCTTCAATTTAGCCCCCCATACTGGTCAAAATACGTTTGGGTTTGGGGTTCTTTACAGTTCTTTTGGGGGTTCGCCCTTGGCTACCCAGGTTCTTTGTGGGTCCTTCATAGCCAAGTTCTTTGTGGGTCCTTCTATGAAGGACCCACAAAGAACCCGGGTAGCCAAGGGCGAACCCTGGTTGAACCCGTGGAGAACCCAAAAGGACCCGGGCGGACCCACGTCATCCAGCCAATAAAAAGGCAAAAACTCAATTTAAAAACATTAAAAAAAAAACCCTAAAAAGTGCCAAAAATACCTTATATTGTCTTGACCAACCAAATGAGGCTCATTTTGCAAACTCAAAAGAGCAAAAAGCACCATTTTTTTGCCTTCAAGCTGAAATAGTTGATTTTTGCATTTACATTTTAAGACTTGAGTATTTACTATTTACTATTTACATTTTTGCAAATTATGAATATGATTATATGAGGTATTACCATATTTCAATATTCTATGGCATTATGGCATTATGATTATAATTTAATAATCTAAATATATATATATATATATATAGATAGATAGACAGATATAGCTATATATATACACCCGTACCTGAACCGGCAACTTAGCTTTTAAGGTTTATAGCACTGCTGATCTAACTCTATATCACTTTTGGAATTAAATATCTTGATTAGCAAATCTCATTTAATTGAATATCAACTAATCATGCATAAAATGGTTTATTTCAAATCATTCCTAAAAGATTTTGATAATTCTTTGATTTTATCATAGTACGAAATCAAAAAAAACCTTTTACTTAATTAAAACAGTCAAATAAATTTGTACTATAAAATATCCCAACAGTCGTCAACTGCCTACCTTTCTTCTAGGATTCAATAAAATTATTTATTTCCCAAGAAAAGTTGTCTTCATTTTGAGGTCCTTTCATCTGCTATCCTAAAATTGTTTTCTATGACTCATAGTTCACTCTATCTCCTACTCTAAAGTACAAAATGAAGCGACTTTTCTGTGAAACTCCTCTGTGCCAGGTGCTTCTTTACTTCATTCAATTGTCTTCATGGTTTCATTCTACCAATCGTCATTTAGCCTTTAGGTTTAAAATTTACAGCACTAACTGTTGTCTTAAGGTTAGGCTTTAACTATTTATTAATTGCATTCATATTGTTCTTTAAGATCTTTTGTTTTATGTTTTAGAAATAGTGAAGTATAATTTTAACCTTATTTTAATAATTTTAGTAATTATTAAAGTTCAATTTATTAAAATTTATGAAGTTTAATATTATGATTATTTGTATTAAGCTTATTTATTAAATTTAATTTATTAGGTATATGATTCTAACCATGCTTACAAGACTCGGACTCAATTCAGACTCAACAAATGAAAAAACCATGAAATATAGAGATTTTTAAGGATTTAAAACTTTTCTTATGCACCCTTCAATAAATAAACTTTAGAGACAATAAATTAATGAGATAGAAGCTATTTTGATCACATACACAAGTATAAATTGATCACGAGTATAAAAGCGGATTTTTGCTGAAGGAAACAACCTTTTTAAATATAGAAATATTGTCAAGTGTTTTAAGTGTACAAAACTAGTGGATTATGATATCCATAGCATCAAAAACAAAATTCACAATATGGAGTCATGAACTATGGTAGGAAGGCGCTAGTATTGCTTAGCTAGCTCTACGAAAACTCATGCACTTGTATCTCAAACAAGTCCGCATATGCTGCTACAACCATAAGAGCATCACTTCATTTATCAATGTAATTCATTCAGCAAACCAGAAGTATTAATGTAATTCAAATACTTGGGATTTAATTGGGAAAAAGTCTAAAGAATAAAATAATGTTGCTTTTCCATCCAACATGGCCAAAAATTATATTTATTTTTTTCTTTTTAAAACTAGAGCAATGGATTAGGGGCAGCACCCCTGATAGAGTCCAAGGGCAATGCCTCTAGCACCAATCCCAAATTAAATCCTTTGAGATCAGATAGACCTTCATGGTGCATGTCATTTTTCAGAATTTTATCACTTCTAACCAACCTTCAAGAGATCACCAAACCCTTCAATAAACCACTTGAATTTCACACTTTTACGTTTGAGCATTTTCAAAAACAAATTAATTCTTTTCACTACCTTGGATGAGTCTTCCCAATGGATCTCACCAAGTGCCCAGGTTATGAGTCCTAAGGCCTCATTTGGGTCTGCCAGCCTTGAGACTCGTTGAGTCTGGGTGAGTCCAACTGAGTCTTGTAACTATGGTTGCAACCTTTTATTGGACAAGTGAACAGATGGCAAAAGCCACACCTTAATCAACTTCCTCATGTCTTTAGGAAGGCAGTTAGTATTTTTTATGTCAATTCATGCCTCTAGTGAAGTAAACAAAACTTGACATCTAGTATGTATTGTTGACTGAAGCAATGATGTAGCTGGGAGTGCAAAACGTTGTCTAGATAATTATGGACATCACAATTGCATGTGTCTGCTAGAAAACATCTAGGGGTAAGGCACTTTACTTTGTTCAAAGCCCTTGTGTTACCCATTGCATTGATCTTCTATTTGAGAATATAGGGAAACTTAGTTGGGTGAAGAATATGGTGGAAGATGCAAGGAATGACACAAAATACATTTTCAACCACACATGGCCACTAAATCTCACGAGGGAGCACACTGATTGCAAAGAGCTTGTGTGGTCAAGAGTCACATGATTTGCAATAAATTTCATCACCTTACAAAGTATTGCAACCACATTGCCCACCTTAACTGCATGTTTGTGAGTGAAAGGTGGTTGGACAGTCCTTATTGCAAGAAGGCCAAAGTGAAGAGAGTCTTGAAGACTATTTTTTTATGATACATTTACCAAAGGCATGAAGGAGATCATCAAGGTAAGTTTTCAATCAAGATTTTCTTTTTTTTATTATGTTACAATTTGTTGATTTTCTAATTTTCTAATTTAAAATATTTAATTTCTAATTTATTTTAGTTTTCTAATTTTATTTTTATACGCTCTCTTGTTTCAAGTGTGAAAATCATTGGTTATGATTCTATAGTCAATGGATGGGGATAACAACCATGTGGAATGTCTATATGAGGCCATGGATAAGGCCAAAGAAACAATTCAACATTTGTATGGGTTGGATAAAAACAAATATGAACCCATCTAGTGCATTATTAATTGGAGGAACCAGCAACTCTAAGAACATAATCATGCTCTACCTACTATTTGAACCCTAAGTTCTTTTTCTCCACTTCATTCAACGTCGATGAGGAGGTTATGTATGGCCTTAACACATGTATGGTGAGGATGGTCCCCAATGAAAACCTTAAGGGACATCATACATGATGAGTTATAGATTTATAGCAAGGAAGAGGGGTGGTTGTTTTCTTCACCTCTATGCATTCGAAGGAGAGCCACTCTACAACTAGGTAAAAAATCTATGTTTAATTTTAGTTCCTAGTTTACTTTAACTTTTAAGTTAACAAAAATCCTTACAAAGTTATAACTATTGTCCTTGCAAATTTGTGATGGATATATTTTGGTGCAACACCACAAAATCTTCAAAATCTTGCCATCCTCATTTTGTCCCTACCTTGTAGTAATTCTAATTGTGAGTGCAATTAATATTTTTTAGGCCATTCATATAAGAAGTGCAATAGGTGGACTTCAAAGCACTTGAATGACCTTGTACAACCTTCAATTGTGTTCAATAAAAATGAGAAGCACAAGATACATCAGATGCTTGACCTGCCTGACATCAATCTATATTCAAACTAGATTGGTATATTGGAGAGGGAGGCAATGGTATGGAAAGCTAAACTAGTAGCATTTTAAGGGGCAAAAGGCAAGGCTGGAAAGCCATCAGTGGGGGATTCATTGCATTCACAACATTATCCTATGGCTAAGGCTTTTATTGAGGATTATGCATCTATGCCATCCAATTCAAGGACACCCACAAAAGCGCAAGAGGCTTTTTTCAACTTAAGTTGTAGAAGAAATATAGATTAATAACATTGAAATTATACTTTGTAATTTTTTACTTATATTGAATCTTGATGTTGATATGTATTGAAGTCATTTTTTAGTATGATGTGTATTGAAATCTAATTTTGATCTAAATATTGAGGAAATCAATACTATGTTCCAAAATTCAATAATATCCATAATTTTTAAGAATATTTTTACAAATTTGTTTTTTAATGTTCAGAAAACTTGTTGATTTATTGCCAATTTTTTCCACATTTTTTTGTCATGTCCAAGTTTGAGAAACTTTGGATCAACTAAGTTATTAATGAGTTGAATTTTTTCAACTATGCACAAACAACATAGAAGAACCGGTTGAGAGGGCCAACATGGACAAAGAAATCCTCTATGTTGAGGTACCAACAAATTGGTTCATTTGATTTCCCTGTCCATTTCTAGAGAAGAACATGTTATGTAAATTTCTGATAAAATAATTTTTTTTACAAAAGATGTATATTCTCTCTTTTAGGATGCAAAAGTTGACATGTTGGACTTGCTCAATGACTCTCGAAGAAGACCTCAATATAGGCCCCAACATATATATCAATATTCCTTCATGTATTTTTCTCCATTTAATTTCTATGGTGTACTATTTTATACTTTCTTAAAAGAAGATAGAGAGAAGGTCGTGTTTCATCGTACTTGTATTAATGTGTGAAAGCTATGCTCCACGAGGACACGTCCCCTAGCTTTGTACCCCCGTTCCCGTACTGAGAATGGTACAGGGACGCGGGGACAGCCAAGACACGTCCCCTACCCGTCCCCTTTCTCTGCAAAATTTAGGAAACGTCCCAAAAAAGGCAGGGGACGGCTAGCAGTCCCTAGGACTGCTAGCCGTCCCCTATGGCCTAGCAACATCTTCTTCTTTTTTGTAAAATAAAAAAACACATTTTTAAATTAAAAAAAAAGGGGATGGACAGGCCCACGAGAACCCCCCACCCCTTTAAACAAAACCCAAACCTACTTGACTTATCAAAACAACAAAAAGAAAAAAACATTCTCATTTTGACATTTGCAAACTTGAGGTGAAGAGCAGCAAGTGAAAGAGGGAGAACAACAGTTGAAAGGGGAGACTAGGGCATCAAATCTACTTCATTAGAGGTAAGTTCTTCATTTTACATTTGTTTTCCATTTTTTCAAGTTTTTTTCAAATTTTTTTACCATATAGGAAGGGCATTGTGAGTTTATTTTTTCCTTTATTTGAACTTGCAGCTCTCTTTTCAATTCTTAACCAAAAAAATCATGAGCAGCACTGAGATTACTAGTAATGATAGTGAGGAGGTTGAGGTTCAAATGCATGAAAGAAGTAGACCTAGAAGTAGAACCCATAGAAGTATGGCAGCCACTGGGGGTTCTTCAGGCAATGGGAGTGTGTTGGCGTAACAACTAACACCTCTGGAGTAAAAGTTGTTATGAACAGCCTGTGTACACTACGCAATGAGTGCTCTTCAAATTAGGAGGGGAAGCTCCCTCGTTGTGCTTTGACAAAAATACTTGCAAAGGAAAATAAGCTAAACTATGTCCTGTCTTTTTGTTTCAGCTGTAGAGGCACAAGGCTTTCTTGAAAGAACCTATACGTTGCAGCTGAGTTTTCTCTGGTTTCGCAGATCTACTAACTACAACTTAAATTTAATCTATCCAATCTCCTCAGGAAAAGCGAGCAAAAGAGGAAGCGGAGCAAGGTTTGACTATCTGACGATAAACGAGTTTAGATTCTCTACTTGAGGGCAAGGTGGCGCAACTATCATCTCAATCTAAACAAGCTTATTGGGCACAAAACAGATTTAAGAATTTACTATGACAATCTTATGAAACCCTATGTGGCATAACACTTGATCAAAATAGTAAAGACTTCACAAACAACTTTATATCCCACAATCTCACGAAACCCTATGTGGCATAACACTTGATCGTAATGATAAAGATCTCACAAAACAGATTTATCTAAACTATGGGAGGAATTTACCACGCCAATCTTATGAAACCCTATGTGGCATAACACTTGATCAAAGTAGTAAAGACTTCACAAAACGATTTTATCATCACAATCTCACGAAACCCTATGTGGCATAACACTTGATTGAAATGATAAAAGATTCACAAGACAGAAAGAATTCACCATTACAATCTCTTGAAACCCTATGTGGCATAACAATTAATCGTAATAGCGAAGACACATGAACAAATACCAAAGAGCAATATTGAGGGCAAGGTAGGCGCAGCATATATTTCTCTCTCAAGCCAAAAGTTAATTACAAATGAGCAAAAGCTCTTATTTATATACATCAAGGTGTAGGGAACCCTAAAATCACCTTGGGTTAACTACAGTCTCGCAAATGCATGCAAGATTAATTATTAAACCCTAATGAA
>VDFB02325199.1:0-39457 GCA_007258455.2 Sequoia sempervirens | reverse complement strand
AACCCACAAGCCCTCACATCTTGACATGTGTAGGGTGAAGTGGCCAAGGGTGGATGAGATGGAAATGAGTTGTCAAAAAGGTACATGAGGTGGAAAAGGACATGCACCTTGGGGGATGAGAGGATTTCCACAAAAGGGATTTCTTGTCCCCAAGTGGGAGTGAAAGGGACTTTTGAAGAATTTTAGAATTCCTCAAAAATCTACATGGGAAAAGGAAAGGTGGTTGGGAGGATAAATGTGAATTAAAAATTCACATTCATAGGATAATCTAGAGGATAAAAGGTGGGTTCCAAAAAGGTGGGACTTGGTCACATGTGGAGATTGTGACAAGTCCAAGGTTCTAGAAGCCTTGGAAAGATGGAATGTGAATTAAAAATTCACATATAAAAGAGGGGAATCTAGGAAGAATAAAAAGGAATTAAAAATTCCTTGGGGAATGATTAGGCTTAATTAATTAGTAATTAAAGGATAATTAGGGGCTAATTAGGATTAAAAGCCAACTTGCAAAAGTTGGAGGATGTGACACATCCTAATCAAGGATTAGGCATGTGCACATCTTTAATGAAGAGATTAGGAAATGGATTAGGATTAGATGAAAATGACATGTGAGGAATTAAATAAATGTAATATTTATTTAATTTATTTGATGCAAAGAGGATTAAGGAGGGTAAGGTATTTAATTATTAATTAAATACCTTAGGTATTTGGCAGAATTAAAGATATTAATTAAATATTACTAATATTACTTAATTAACTCATATAAGAGGATGTTTAGACGAAAAGTGATAGATTTGGATAAATTAAGTGTCAAATTTGGATGTCTTACAATGTCCAAGGGGATTTTGGTTGGTTTTATTTAGGAGATAACTTGAACCCCAAGTAGATTGTTGAAAGGGAAGAATCAAGATTAAGTTGCAGAATGGGAATCATTGGCTACTACATGAGGTAAGGCATGTTCCAAAGTTAAGCAGAAATTTAATTTCAACAGGGCAACTAGATGATGAAGGTTGTGTTGTTACATTTAGTGATAAAAATTGGAAGGTCACAAAGGGTGCCTTAGTGGTAGCAAAAGGTTTGAAAGTAGACACCTTATATCTTTTTACAGGTCATACTATTCCTTCTACTTTAATTGTTACAGAAAAAGGTCAATGTTTAGGAACAGTTGTTGCAGTTCAATAGGTAGAAGATCATACAGTTGTTGTGGACTTTGAATTAGCACAGTGGCATAATAGATTTGGGAATATGAGTGCAAAAGGTATGAAAATGCTTCATTCAAATAATGTTTTACCAAGTCTAAAATGTGTTAATATGGATATTTGTGAAAGTTGTGTATGGAAAACAAAAGAGAGTAAGTTTTCTCAAGGATGGGAAGCAAAAGAAAGATGAGAAATTGGAGCTTGTGCATATGGATGTATGGGGACCAGATCAGGTATCTTCTCTCGATGGCTCTCTTTATTATGTTACATTCATTGATGATGTAACTAGGAAGGTGTGGATTTATTTCCTTAGGCAGAAATCTGATGTATTTGAAAATTTTAAAAAATGGAGAAGCTTGGTTGAGAATGAGACAGGTAAAAAGCTAAAATTTCTTAGATCTAATAATGGTGGTGAGTATTGCAGCAAAGAGTTTGAATATTATTGTTCCTCTAATGGTATTCGTAGGCAAAAAACGGTTCCAACGACTCCACAGGGAAATGGAGTGGCTGAGCACATGAATAGAACAATAATGGAGCGTGCATGGACTATGAGATTGCATGTTGGGATACCTTTAAAAATGTGGGCAGAGACTGTAAACACTATTATTTATTTAATTAATAGAGGTCCCTCTAATCCTTTAGGTTGTGGTATTCCAGAAGAAGCATGGAAAGGTAAGAAGGTGAGTTATTCTTTTCTCAAAACCTTCAGTTGTGAAGCATTTGCACATGTAGATTATGAAAATAGAACCAAGCTTGATGCAAAATCAAAGAAAAGTATATTTGTTGGATATGACATTGATGAATTTGGTTATAGGATTTGGAATTTTGAAAATCAAAAAATTGTGAGAAGCAAGGATGTCATATTCAATGAGAAAGTGTTGTGCAAAGATCTGTTGTTGTAGCAAGAGAAGAAAGAAAATGATTATGCAGTGTCGGATGATATTCCAAACAATGATGTTTTAGTGGTTCCTCATGCTCCGCAACAACAACAACAACAAATACCACAAACTCCTATGAATGTTAGACGATCTTCAAGGATAAGTAGACCTCCAGAAAGATTATCTCCCTCTTTGTATACTATTTTGTTAACTGATGCTAATGAACTGGAATATTATGATGAAACTATGTAGGTGGATACCAAGGTTCAGTGGGAGCATGGAATGGAAGAAGAAATGGACTCCTTGCTGAAAAATCAGACTTGGGAATTATGCAAGTTGCCTACAAGTAAAAATGCTTTACCAAACAAATGGGTTTATAGGCTGAAAGGGGAGGATGGAGCTAAGAAGATATTTAAAGCCAAATTAGTTGTAAATGGATTTGCACAGAAAAAGGGTATTGATTTTGATGAGATTTTTTCTCCAGCTGTTAAAATGACTTCTATTCGTATTGTTTTAAGTATTGTGGTTGCTGAAGATTTGCATTTAGAATAGCTTGATGTTAAAACAACCTTTCTACATGGTGATTTGGAAGAGGAAATATATATGGAACATCCACAAGGATTTGAGGTCAAAGGTAAGGAGAAACTAGTGTGCAGATTGAAGAAAAGTTTATATGGCTTGAAGCAAGCACCCTCAATGGTACTTGAAATTTGATAGTTTTATGGCTAATCAAGGTTGGCCAAATGTGTATAATTCTCGACCGTTGTTTTTATTTTAAGAGGTTGGATAATGATAGCTACATTATTTTATGTTTATATGTTGATGACATGTTTAGAAGCAGTGGTCTAACATGGATCACATAAGTGAGCTAAACAACAAGCAGCAATATCTTTGCTAAGTGAAGGATTTAGCAGCAAAACAAATCCTTGGCATGAAAAATTTCAGGAGATAGGAAAATAGAAATTGTTTTATCTTAGGTTAATTATGTTGAAAAGGTGTTGTAGAGATTTCATATGGAGAATGCAAAAGCTGTTAGCACACCTTTGCCTAGTCATGTTAAATTGACTAAGGATATGTGTCCAAAGACAAGAGAGGAAGAAAAAATGTCCAAGGTACCATATGCAGTTTCAAATTGTAGGCGCTTTATCGCACACCATGGTATGCATGAGACCTAATATTGCACATGTTCGAGTTGTTACCTGCATTTGATTCATCCCGGAGTTGAGCATTGAATGCAAAAAATGGATTCTCGCAATTTGAGAGGTACATCCAATAAATGTTTATGTTTTGGGGGCTCTAATACTGATTTAAAAGGCTATGTTAACTCAGATTTGGTAGGGGATATAGATACTAGGTGGAGTACCATAGGTTATGTATTTGTAGTTGGTGGGACAACAATGAGTTGGATTTATCAATTGCAAAAGGTGGTTGCTTTATCCACCACAAAGGCAGAGTATGTTGCTGCAATAGAGGCAACAAAGGAGATGATATGGCTGCAACTTTTCATGGATGAGTTGGGAAAAAAATAGGCAGAAAATTACTTGTTTACAGATAGCCAGAGTGCTATACATCTTGCAAAGAATTCTACCTTGCATTCTAAAACAAAACACATATAGTTGAGATATCATTTCATTCGGTCAGTGTTGGAGGATGGACAAGTCAAGTTGGATAAGATACATACAGATGCCAATCCAGCGGATATGTTTATCAAGGTGGTGGCAAGGGAGAAGTTGAGCTCCTCCTCAACTTCGGTTGGCCTTCAAGGCTGAATTCAAGTATAATAGAGCAGCAGGGTCCAAGGTACTTATTTCTAGTGGGAGCTGTAAGTGCAGCAGTGTTGTTCAGGATCAGTCTCCAAGTGGGAGATTGTGTTGGTGTGGGGCCTGATCAGTCTCCAAGTGGAAGATTTTTGGTATGTGGTGACTAGTCATGCTATGTTGTACACCTTGGTATGTATCCTTGCCTAGGTTCGGGGTTGGGCCGGGCCTTGGGCAGGGGTTTGGGGGC
Organism: Sequoia sempervirens; assembly: GCA_007258455.2. Classification (NCBI taxonomy): domain Eukaryota; kingdom Viridiplantae; phylum Streptophyta; class Pinopsida; order Cupressales; family Cupressaceae; genus Sequoia; species Sequoia sempervirens. Next base: position 35,376 of record VDFB02325199.1, on the reverse strand, counting down.
AAAAGCCCCCAAGAAAAAATTTCCTCCTACTTTTTCGCGTCATCGCTAAAAAAGGAAAAAATTCAATGAAAATAGAAAAAAAACCTGACTTTGTAGAACCCTAATCTGGAAGCTTCTAAGCTTGTTAAAAGGGGTTTGGATGGGTGTTACAGTATGATGAAAAACATGATTATTCACAAGATTGTAATAGGTTTTTGCACTGGATAATAAAATCATTGGATGGCTACGGTTTGGTGGATGTTGTCTGGATTGGGTGAACCACGTTAAATTCTCTGTATTATAATTTATTCTATGTGTGTTTTAGTTTATTTGTTTATTAATTAAATCTGCATTTAATTGATAGATATCTGTCATTTCTAACCCTAACACTAAGTGCTCCTAGGCCAAACAAAAATCAAATAACTAACATTCAACCAATTGTGCAACAAACAACACCATCCCAAAAACATTAGGTCAATAACACTTAAACACAACAAATAAAAACCCCTAACAAGAACAACTATCTGAAACGCAAGTACACATAGTTGTCGTAACCTATTGAGACTATCATGAAGAAATTGGTAGAGTCAAACTACATAACACTTCCCAATTTTGAAAAATACCAAGAACCACAAGATAAACCACCTTGGTACAATGAAAAAGATCTCTATGACTTTCACAAAATCAAAGGACACAAAACATTGAGCTATATGAGGCTCAAAAATGTTATCCAATATCTTATTGAAAATGGAGACATATTTGTTGAGGTACACGCTGAAAATTAGGATCTCAAGATATACAAGAACCCCAAGCCAAATCATAGCAAAGGAAACAACACTGGAAAAGCTAAGGATTACACAAACATGCAACATACCTATTCCAATGTAGTCACTTCTTGTGATAGTGTCATTGTCACCGTCACCATCAAAGGGCCTAGTAAAAATTGTGGAGTCACCACATGATGTGGAAAAGTCACCATCCAAGGATTCCCATCTTAATCTAGGACACAAAATACTTTTCCTACATCAAACCCTAGCAAGTACAATCTCCTAGATCAACTTAAGAAGACCCTCACACATATCTTTATCTTAAAACTATTGAGGCTATCCCCCACACATCGAGAAATATTAGAGAAGGATTTATCTTTATCATTTGTCCCTGAGGATATTGATACAAAACAGTTTCAAGCTATGGTGGGGAATATCACTAATCATCTTCTCACATTCTCAAAACAAGACCTACCATTGCAGCCATCTCATAACTGTGCTTTGCACCTTGAGGTCATTATTCATAAGAATAAGGTTAAAAGAGTCTTAGTATATGGAAGTGTTGGTCTAAACATTTGCACCCTTCAATTGATCAAAAACTTAGGCTATTCAAAGGATACTATTGAGAAAGAAAAGAGTATCACCATCAGATCATATGATGATCAAGAGTGTGTATCACATAGAATCATCGCACTACCCATCCAAGTGGGACCCATCATTGTAGAAAATACATGCCAAGTATTAGACCTTGATCTCCCCTACAACATCTTGCTTAGCCGACCCTGGATTCATGCCATGAAAGTTGTAGCTTTGACCTATCATCAATGTGTAAAGTTTCCTTTTGAGGGCAGAGAAGTTACCATCCATGGAGATCCTAAGCCTTTTTACTATTGCAAGAACCTTGAGGCCAAGTTTTACAAGATACCCCAAATCCCTAAAAATGATGAAGGGACTACACCATCTTCCTCATTTATTGACCCATCATCCCTTGCATCTACCTCAAAAACAAAAATACCCATTGTGCAAAACATTCTTGATATCAAAGCAATGTCCAAGATGATGGTTGTGGAAACTATTTAAACTAACAAAGGATAATTTTGTGTTGGGGGAGCTACCTCTTTCTCCCAAATCTCATGGGAAACCCACATCTAGCAACAAATTTCCTGAAACAATCAAGATGGCAGCTACCACCTTCACCAAGTGGGGGGATTTGCACAAAGAAGATGTCAATGAGGAGGATTTCTCTAAACTTCTATATCAAGATGAATGACCCATCCCTGCTCTTCCCATGGAAGATGACAACAAAGGCTTACAACTAATGAAGGGATGGGGGTACAACAAGAATGACAAACTAGGACACAATGACAATTGTTTGCTAGAAACCATTGTTCCTGAGAAACACCCAAAGAATCTTGGCTTAGGATGTACTACTAGCAAGGTTACCCTTATTGGGAAAGGTACTTACGATAAAAGGGTCGAGGCTTCCTCTTGGTTACCAACATCACATAATACTACTCTAGACGATTCCCCCTTGATGTTGCCGAGCTATTTGAGAATAACTCTCTCTTCATGATATACACAACATCCTTTGCCCTGAGCGATCAACCAAATTAAAGAAGCCTAGTATACCCACAACTCATTGAATGGGACCAACAAGGACCACTGATTCTAGATTTATTCAAAAACGATGAAGCAATCTCAAAATTCATGGGACTCCATGACAACTTACCATGGGCAAATCACAAAGCTAGTTTTGGCATAGAGCTAGACATAGAGGCATACTATGGGAAGATGATTGAATCCTTTTTTCATAAAATTAATGACATACAACTAACATGTCAATCTTTGAGTGAAAACCACACCATGGCACTTTTTTATCCTAAAATAGTAAAAATAAAGGATGCATCCGAAGGTGAAAACCTCTCTAAGGAACCCAAGGATGAGGAATTCCATCTCCCCCTTGGTGCAATGCACCTAGAAAAGTTAGCAGTGCTAGCAGAAAAGGCCACTCCAGTCAATGTAGGAATAGAAGAAGCACCCAAGATAACTTTCTATGTTGAATCCTTATTAGATGAAGAATAGAAAAACCAAGCAGCATTCCTGAAAGAGCAAAGAGCTAACTTTGCATGGTCATACATAGATATGCTAGGGCTCGATCCAGAAATGGTTGTGCATCATTTGATAGTCTATCCTAAAGCCAAGCCAATGAAGAAAAAATTAAGGAAGATGCACCCTCAAATAACACTCTTGGTGAAACTCGAGTTACAAAATCTTCTTGACATTGGATTCAACTAACCTATAGATTATCTTGAGTGGGTTTTCAACCTAGTACCAGTCTCCAAACCCACTGGGGGCATCAGAAGATGCATAGATTTTAGAGACTTAAAGAAGACATGATCGAAGGATGATTTCCCTCTTCCTAACATCAACATTATCATGGATAATTTAATAGCTAGGCATGAAATGCTATCACTTATGGATGGTTTTTTAGGCTATAATCAATTCATGATTGCCAAGGAGGATCAACACAAAATTGCATTCACTTGTCCATGGGGAACCTATTTTTGGAACATGATGCCATTTGGGCTAAACAACGCAAGAGCAACCTATCAAATAGAAATGACTCGCATCTTTCATAACAAAATCCACACAACAATTGAAGATTATGTGGATGATATTTTGGAAAAATCAAGGAAAAGGAGTGAGCACATAGAAGTCTTAGGAACAATCTTCAACAAAATTGAAGAATATAAGGTATGACTAAATCCAAAAGAGTGTATCTTTGGGGTTACATCAAGGAAGCTTCTTGGGTACATCATATCACAGAGGGATAGACATTGATCTAGTAAAAGTAAAAGCCTCTCTAGGCATGGAACCCTCACAACCATTGAAACAACTGAGAGGGTTACAAGGAAGAATCTTGTAATCAATCAAAAGGTTCATAACAAAGTTATTAGATAAAATTCATCCTTTCTCACATCTTCTCCATAAAGGAATAACTTACAAGTGGGATGAGAAGTGTGATAAATATTTCCAGCAGATCAAGGACTGCCTATTGACACCTCTAGCGCTCATGCTACCAATACCAAACAAACCATTAAAATCCTATATATCTTAGCAACATCAACAGTATTGGGTGCTTTTCTAGCATAACATGATGAAGATGGAAAGGAAAGAGCTATCTAAGTAGGACCTTGGTGGGATATGAAATGAACTATTCATCTATTGAAAAAGCATGCCTAGTAGTGGTTTTTACTTCACAAAAGTTCAGACACTACATGTTGTCACATCAAATCAAGCTTATTTCCAAGATCAACCCATTGAAATACTCATCCAAAGCAACTCTCATTGGGTGAATGGCCAAATGGGTAATGATCTTGACTGAATTTGACATAGAGTATGTGTAGCACAAGGCAATCAAAGGACAAGTGATTATGGACCAACTAGAAGATGCACCTATCTATGTAGAGAACACATTGATATTTGAATTCCCTAATGAATCAATGTTCCTTTTCAATCTAACCAATCAATGGAAAATGTACTTTGATGGGTCATTCACCCAACATGGATTAGAGGCAGGTATTCTCTTTATCCTCCCTCATGGTGATTGCATCCCAAAGTCATATAGGTTATCATTCCCATGTACTAACAATATTACAGAATACGAAGCCCTTATCACAAGTCTAAGGATAGAAATTCAATGGTAGATACGGGAGTTAAAAGTATATGGATATTCACAAATGGTTATCAATCAAGTGAATGACGACTACCAAACTAAGGATGATAAAATCACTCCTTACAAGAAGATGGTAGAAATCTCAAAAAAAAAAAATTCAATATAACTTTTGAGTAGATTCCTTACATGAACAACCAAACAACAGACACTATGGCAACAATCGGATCATTGTTAGACATGCCACACAACATCCTTCAATGTGAATTCTTGGTAGAAAAACTTCTTGTGCCGACTTTTGAAATCCCAAAATTTGAGTTTGCATGTGTCATTGTTGGTCTTGGTTTCCCGTGGTATCATGATATATTCACTAATCTTAGCAGAGGAAGCCTCCCATCCGATATCACCTCCAACCATAAAAATATATTTGTTAAAAAGGCATCCTGATTCATGATCCTAGGTGATACCTTATACCGCCAAAGTATTGAGGGGACATTACTATGATGTCTCCACCAAGAGGAAGCCTTAACCGCTTTAACAAAAGTACACGATGGAATATGCAGATCCCATACTAGTGGTATGACTTTAGGTAAGAAACTGTTGAGGATGGGGTACTACTAGCCAACCATGGAAAGAGAATCCCATCAGTAAGTGTAGAAGTGTGTCCAGTGTCAACAACATGGAGATCTTATTCATGCTCTAGCTCAAGAGTTGCAACCCATGGTCACACCTTGGCCTTTCTTGTAGTGGGGGCTTGATCTCATAGGAAAAATTACTCCCACCTCATCTAATTGCCACAATTTTATCATAACAACCACTGAGTACTTTACTAAATGGGTCAAATCCATTCCTATGACCTACATAATGGGAAAGAAAATTGCCAAGTTTATCCTAAATTACCTTATCTTTCGTTATGATGTTCTGCAAACCCTTATCTCAGACAATGGAACACCCTTCAAGAATTAGGATGTGAAAGAGCTATGTCAAAGATTCAACATCCAACATTGATTCTCTACCCCATATTATCCCCAAGGAAATGGTCAAGCTAAGGCTACAAACAAGATCATTCTGAAAATCCTAAAGAAAGCAGACAATGAAGCTGGTCGTGACTAGTATTTACAATTAAATCCCACCCTCTAGGCCTCTTGAACCAATATTTGCATGCTTATAGGTGCAACCCCATTCTCCTTTGTCTACGAATCAGAAGCCATTCTACCTATCAGGGTCAAGCTTCCTTTGTTGTGGGTGTCATTGCAAAACCTAATCACTGATGAAGAGTACATAGTATCTCAGCTAAATGAGCTAGAATTATTGGATGAGCGTCATCTTGATGCCCTTAATCACTTGCAAGTATACCAAAACCAACTAAAATAGAGCTATAACAAGAAGATCAAGTGTAGGTCTTTTCGGGTAGGGGATCTCATCCTAAAGCAAAATCAAAAAAATCTTCTAGATCAGGATTGTAAAGGAAAATTCAATCCTAACTGGTTGGGTCCCTTTGTCATCACAACAAGCTATGGATCAGGAGCATATCAATTATCAATTCTTGAAGGTGAACCCTTGCAAGAACCAACCAATAGTCTGCATCTTAAAAAGTTTTATGCCTAGTCTTGAAGAGTGTAAAATCTAAAAATACAAAAAATGATAAAAATGATAAAAAAATCCAAAATAATAAGAAAAAGGATTGAAAATAGTAAAGAAAAAAACCATCCTGTAGTGAAAACCACTTCGGTGGTGCTTTGGGAAAGTACCTTGGTGAAAACCTGGCAAAGAGGCACCTCACGTAAATAAAGTATTTCCATCTATTCTTTGGCTCTTTATCCCATCATTCCTTTCATTGCATCCATCCATCACTTCATTTATCCTATTTATTCCATCACCCATTCGCATTCGTGTCATAACTTGATATTGTGAAATATCTTATCCCCTTAGTACTACTTGGCATATCCCAAAGGTCAGCTTGTCTTACCTATATCGAGGTAGTCTATCACATAACATTGGGGGAAATTCGTTATGGATCAGATCAGGTTCTTGAATATCTTAAGGTTATTAGAAATCTCTCTTGAAAATCCCAAAAACATTCATAAAACCTCATCACAATCCAAAAAAACTTGTAAAATCTTGTATAGCTGAAAATCCAAAAACATCAAAATCATGTATAGATAAAATCCAAAACATTCAAAAATTGTAAATCTAAAATCCAAAATATCCAAAACATATCAAAATCCCTAAACAGGTCAAACATCGAAAATCCAAAAAAAGTACCATGTCGATCTACGAGTCTCTAAGCTTGAACGTAGGCAAGGCTATCATTGATGTGCCCCCGAGACACCCTAGGTCAGTTCTTTAGGAGTTTGTCATAATAAACTGACAATCTGTCAACTGTTCATATCTCATCGTCAATAAGTCAAGTCAGTCAAACTACATGGTCTCTGCATGTATAACGTAGGCAAGGCTCATCTTTGATAAGCCCCCAAGGCCCCTAGGATAGTCTTTTAAGTTAGGTTCTTGGTCGAAAAACTTAGAAATCCCTAAACATTCAAATATCAAAAAATCCTTATACATTTGCAAAATCTCAGAAAACCTCTAAACATTGGAAAACTTAGAAAACACAAAAATATTTGAAAATTGAAATGCCCAAAAACATTAGAAAACACTCAAAAGACCTAAACAACATCAAATATCTTTGAAAAACCCTAAACAACCTCAAATAACCAAAAACCAAAACATTCATATAAACTTTCAAAAAGATCAAAAACAACCTCAAAACATTTTCAAAACATCAAAAACATTGAAATATATTCCAAAAAGTCCAAAACCATCCATCCCATTTCAGTTTCACCCACAATAAACTTTCACCCATAATGAATCAATCATTACCTTCAACCTTTGGAAAAACAAATAGAAAACAAGTATCACAAGTTGTAAAGTGAGAACCTAAGTGTCAAAATCTAAAGTTTAGATCATAGGTAAGTGATTCAATGAAGTTTGTATCAATGACTTATCACACACCTCATCCTAATCAAAACATCTGATCAACATGTCCTAGGATGAATCCTTCTGGTGATGGACATCAACATGAAAAATCACCTTAGCTAAGTTAAACTGGTAAGAGATATAGATAACCTTGATTGTTTATATTTGATATTTTTTAATGAGTTATCTTATTGACCCATTTTGAGGACCTCTCGATACTGTCTATCAAAACAATTTAGAGAGAAAGGAATGGGGCATTAATCATTATCTTTCATTTTTTGTGCTTGTGGGTATTCTTGTAAAATAATCTTGGTGCATACTTGCTTAGTTGTGTGTAGGGAAGTTGTTTGGAGTAGATTGTTGACTATTGTGTATGCTTTATTCCAATATATTCTAAGCTTCCAACTTACATTCCAATGAGGATTTTGTATGTCAAGATGCGAACAAGAACTATCTTATATGTCTGCAGAGTCAAAGTTCATTATACACTAGATATAACATTGTCCTAGTTATCAATACCTTGATGCATTGTGTCGATGTGTTATATCAAACATAAGGAATGATGGAAAATCCCAATCCCAAGATATGAGAAAAAAATCATCATCTCTCATCACCACATCTAATAAAGTCTTGGTGGATCATGGACTTGTTGGACTTATTGAATCAATCTTCAAAATCAATGGTCAAGTCATCTTATTTCTTCTATCTTCTTTCCATGCTAACCTAGTATCATGATAGTCAACAAAAAACATCATCATGCATCCATCCTGCATCCATAGATTGTTAGCATATATACATCTTTCATTATGATAGCATCTCATAATAAAGGAAAACGTAATTCATTGCATCATCATAATTATCATTTAAGTTGTTTCAGATAACATAGATTTTTTATTTTAAGCATCTTAATCCATATCACATATCATACACATATCTTAGGCATAAGCATACATCACAAATTACCATATCATAAGCATAAACATATGCATTATCCATATATAAATCCATATGCATACATCATCATGACATCATAAATTGCATGGAAAAGTACACAAAAAGAAATGCATCCATACATCTTACATACACATAGCATATCATAGCATCCATCCATAACATAAAAGATACTGAAAATGAATATAACATATCCATTGCATTGCATTCCATCCATCCCATAACCTCACATCTCATATACATAGCATAATAGATCAACATCACATATCACATATAACGTAAATAAAAGAAGTGCATCCATTGCATGGCATTCATACATAATAATATCATAATGCATAAGCATAACATCACATCATATCATATGTATCCATCTTTTAAGAGAAAACTCATGTTGTTAAAATCACTTGCATCTTGCACTCATATTAGCTTAGCTTCCATTAATGGCTTCCATAGTAATTTAGTTGCATCCATTTACCATATGTTGTAATTAGGGTTTTAATCTTTTTAGCTTAAAATCCATTTAGAATAGCTTTACATACACCCATATCAATCATCTTAGCATAGATCATGTTAAAATAGCTTTCATCATGGTAAAATATCTTCAAATCATGTTTTCATACACATCTGTCATTGGTTTCATTGATTCTCTTCAATAGAAATGATCAAAACAAGCTCATTATATGTAGGATTGGGAAAGGGTCGCCATTCCACATCAATGCGACACCACTCCCCTAATAGGATAAGTTTCAATGGATTAGAATAGGTGTTTATGAAGCTTTCATATTTTAATATGTTAGTTTTAATGGATTCTTAGTTTAGTTTTGCATTGAATGATCTTATTGTCCACTGATGTTTAGTGGCTTGAATATACTTTGAATCCTCATGGATCAAGTGTAGTCAGCCCATACTAAGTTGTATGTCACAGGTCCTCTCTTGGAGACATTAGGCACAATGTTCCCTAAGTTAAAGACCTTACATGGACTAAGTAATACTTCTTTGAACATACTTTACAATTTTGTTTATATGGCCACCTTGCATAACACACTTTGTTTTCTTGTGGAGCCATCTTGTTTGTTCATGAGTTCCAAGCATACGAAGCTTTTCTTGCCTTATGAAGCTCGAAGATCATTTTTGTGTGGTTCCTTATCAAAATTATCAGGAGGTATAGCTTTGGTAAGGTTGAACATGAAGTCAAACTTAGGCATGACTTTCCCATAGCCACTTTCTTGTTTGTGTGAGCGCATACTGACCGCATGTGTATGTGTCTCACCCTTTTAGATACTCACCCAAGGGACAACCTAAAGTTCTATTGCCTCAAAGTGAGTGTGCATTTTCAGACAAATAGCCTAGATCTGATCCAGAACATGCGAGACAAATGGTCAAAGCTTGATCCACCTCTTTTTGTTTTATTTTTTCTTTTCTTTGTGTCTTTTATAGTGCATGCTTGTACCTTGTTGTTTCTCCTTATATGATCCTTTTCATGTGTGTTATTTTGTGCCTATGTTGGTTTGCCATAGGATCTTGATCATGGGGCTTGTGCAACCCTCTTTGTCATTATCATCCTATCTTACTAGCATTAGTCCATTTGGACCCCTCTTGATATGTATCTCGTCTACTTTAGTGTGATTTTGAAGAAAGTTCCTCCTCTCACTAAAGTGGGGGCTAAATGTAGTGTTGAAAAATGTCATTCGTTACATTTTTGCACTTGTCTAGGACCTTGTGAACTAAATGGACCTAATTGTGCCTTATTTGGGGTGTTGTAAAGTATTTTCTTACACTTTCACACTAATCTAGGGTTTTATTAATAAATCAGGCTTCTTTATGCCTTATTTGGCCTTATTTTGAATCCACAAGCCTTAATTGATGCATCTTTTCGAGGATAATCTTAACACATATGTAATGACCAATCATAAATTAATGTTTATGGATTATATGGCCCAGATTTAGTGATTTGGGACTCATATGCCACCTTGGATGTATGGGTCCCACCTAAGTTTTGGGGCCCCAATCTAACTTTCACATTAATCTAAGCATTTCTTGAAAAATGTGTCCCAAAGCCTAGAGCCTAATGGGACTCATATGTCATTTCTAGTGTATGAATCCTGTGTGGCTTAAACCTAAATTAAATTCAAATTCTTTGGCATAAACAAAGTATAAATACAATTTTATTTCACTCATTTTCACCTAAGACTTTCATGAGAGAATTACTAATAGCGAATTTGAGTTGACAAGAGCATTCAAGAGTGATTATGAAGCATTTTGGAGCATTATTCAAGTATCGAGTGTCATGTCAAAGTCATCATGCATCATGCTTGTTTTTGAGCTAGTATTTGTGATGTAGGGTTTCATGATTCAAGCAAGCATTCAAGTTAAGATCTACAACATTCAAGCAAGAATCAAGATCCACGTCCATTGGAGCCATCTCATACATGTTTGCAGCATTTTATTTCTAGGGTTTGGTGAGTTGCAACATATCTTTTTGTTCATTCATCATTCCTCCTTTCCATTTGATTTCATTACAAGGTTTGATTATCAAAATGGGGTTTGACCAAGGCAAACCCCTTTCCACTAACAAAATAACATTTTTTTCCTCTCTTTAGTGTGTGATTTGTAGATCTAGGTTGAAGACATATTGAAGAGCAAGATTGGAAAGAAGTTGTCAAGTTTACAAATTTTTCCAAGTCATCACCTTGTTTACAAGATCATTAAAAGGCATCTAAAGAGCAAAATTTAGCAATTCAAACTCAGAAATCAGGTTGAGAAGATAGAGAAGAGATTCAAGAGAAGATTTAGAATTTTACTTTTTGAAAAGGCCAAGCAGGACCGATACACTACTTTTGGCGTATGATTCCCAGTATAGTGGACTTTCCAATTTTCAAGTGTTCCATACTTGTCTCTACTGGATTTCTATTTTTGCTCAGAAACCCTAATCTAGGACTAAATCGCCCATCCTAGTGTATGATTCCTAGTGTTCCCTATAATCAGTATTTTTATCATTTTAGACTTCATTCTGAGCTACTATAGGTTTCCAAGTGCACCTCTATACTTTTCTAGTTTACTGCTTTGTTTTGCATCCATTTCTAGGTCATTTAGTGAAGCTTTGCATATCATTAGGTCTTGCATGCTACTTGTATTTCCAAGCCCTATCTTGGTGGTGAACCCATTTTTAGCCCCTAATAACACCCTAGGACACCCCTATTGCAAATCTCTTTCCCTCATTCCATCATTGGATTGAGATCTCTAGGGTTTCCTAGAATTAGAAGTGAAGAAAACTTGTTGTTCTATGTCCTAAACCATAGAGCGACAATTTTCTTCCTTTCAATAAATTAAATGTAGCATGTATAAGTAAGTGATTTTCTTAATAAGGGATTTTTCAATTTGTTGATCTCTATGCATGTCCCCTCTGCATCAATTTATTAGACATAGATGGATTTAAACAGTGGATCAAGAATTTAGTGATCCAACACTCAAGGAATGGATGGTACACGTTTAGTATTTGGCTAAAGGGTTGGATGGGTCACCTTGGGTGACTATACATGTGGCTTTGGGTAAATTTCTATTGGATCCAAATTATTCTAAAGGTCATTAGAGTACTTTTTATGTTTTGCAATCCTTATCTTGTGTGGCCATGCTTTCTACCATAGCTTGCTCATATTTCCTACACAATGATATTGGTGAAATTTTTCACCAAGATGAGGGTAATCTTAATTGTGTCTTGGATCATCTTCATGCCATTAAGAAGAGGAAAATCTATTTGCAATTTTTTGTTGAAGTTATTGCAAATAAATATAAGTTTTTCCTTCTAGTGGAAGCATTTTTGTAGTTGTGATTCAATGGAGGGTGAGACCATTGGTCAAGATAACCATGCATTGGGAAAAAAATGGTATGTGAGCAATGTAATCATGTTTAATAGTGGGATTTGACATGTATAATTTGTTGAGCACCCTAGTTATATCTATGGTAGTTTGTGGTTGGGGATAGCTATGGTGTTGGATCTAGCCATTTTTCATGATAATTTGGGTTCTAGATTTGTTTATATTTGATACCTCATCAGTCAGTTAGTATTTAAGTGTCTTTGGCCTAAACATAGGGATATGCTCCAAATTTTGTTGGTTTGTGGACCTAAACCAAATTTTATTAACAAGAATATACACATACATGCATGCATGCATGCATACGCATATACATACATACATACATACATGCATGCATATATACATAATTATATGCATGCATGCATACATACATACATACATATAACACTTTGAAAAACAAATAGGAAAAAAATTGATTAATGACTTCTTAAAAATTAAAATTAAAACATATGTACAAAAGTAAAAAAATCTCTTCAAATAAAAATAAAGTAAACAATGTAAATAAAATAATTAATTTGTAACTAAAAATTAAAATTAACAAAAGATTAGTTAATTATCAATTAATTAATTAATTATTCGTATTTTATTTTTATTGAAAAATGATTAAAGTTGTCTTTTTTTGTAATATGTGTATCTTAATCAAGTGACATCATTAATGTCATCATTCTATTATAACTATTGAGGTTGATAAATATTATTTGAATTATTATAAATTATTAAAAAATTATTTGTTTAATTATTAAAATTTTGTGCTTTCAAGTTTAATAATCTCAAAATATAACCATTATTTATGTGTATGTTGACCAAAAATTTTAAATTGTCCATCTAAAGTTCTATTTTTTTAAACATTATCTTAGATCACCTTCATAAACAGTTAAGAACATTTGCAAACATACAATTTTAATCACACACATCACAACAATCAATCCACAACCCAATCTTAATTTATAGATCATAAAATATCAATATCTCTCAATATTTAAACTTTTCTATATTCTAATTTTGTTAAATCAGTCTAAGATCCAAACTATCATACTAATTAGACTAAAGCACACCCACAATCTCATTCCATATCTAACAAACTCATATTTCACTCCCCGCATACTTCTAACTATTAATCCAAATTCTAAATATTTAAAATCCACATCACACCAAATTTTAAAAATAGATTATAATCTATCTTAATCATTTCAAGATATTTCTATTTATATCTCAAATTACCCAATTTTCAACCTCAACTAATTCTACTTTAAAATTTAATTATTAAATCAGACATATACCAATATTCCAATGTGAGTCCTTCTATCTGTAACGTAGAATTGATTAAGGAAAAAACATTGTATATAATTGATCTCTAAACAACTATTTTAGATAACTATCGTTTAGCTTAGGTTGGCTCTTATATACAACATTAAGATCCATAGCAATGGCATTACTGAATAAGAATTTACCCTACAAAGATACACTTCCATCCAACTCTTATATAGAGGATTTTGTCTAAATTTTCAACAGAAAATTGTTAAATTTCTCCTTCCATTTGTAGCCTAATTTTCCATCCATATATAAAGCAGAAATCTGTTCTTTACGTTGGTAATCTCTATTACCTGTAAATCATAAACATAGTTTCCTCATATCTCTATGGACGTCTAAATTTATCATCCTTAACCAGATTTATTCAGATGGAATCTCTAACTACAACATAAAAGAGCTTAAGCTTTCTTCAACAAAACCATTCATTTGATAAACACTTGGCTAAAAACTAGTTACAAACATTTGAGATTATGATCCAGCTATCACTACAAAACCAAATTCTTCCTTCAAAATTTAGTCTGCAGGTGCTTGCAATTCCCAACCAGCACCTTCAGTCTGATTTTTTCATATTTCACACGCAGTCAACATTCATATTATCCAAAAACATTTCCCTAAGATGCATTACCATAAATAAAACTTTCAATTTTTAAAAACATTCATCCATTTATATGATGAGTTTGCAACAAGCTTCTCTATACTCCATACATAATGTAACTGTGGAACAAATCAGAAACAACAGTCTACCTAACAAAGAATAATCTTTCTTTGTTGGTGCTAATTGTTTCCAGATCCTTATTATAAAAGTAATTATATTATTGAAAGAGGAAATACAATAACTTGGATATGATAATAATAAGAAGGTGAACAATATTTATAGAACATGGACCATTTATTTGATTTTACTGTTTTTTGTCAAGCCGAAACTTACCCAAAGGAATATATATAGATATTTGATTTTATTTAGTGGATTCTCAAACCCCAACCTTAGCATTAGGATCTGCGGGAGGATATGTGATTGGAGGAAATGGTGGAAATCCAAATGAAAGTGGTGGAAACCCTGGAAGTCTTGGACGACGAGGAGGGGCAGCAGTTTGGGGAGGGGTTGTAGCTTTAAAAGGGTAAAGTTCATACGGAGGGAAGAAGGGTTTTGGTGGAAATGGAAATGGTTTTATTGAAGGTTTAGGAGGGAAGCTCAGTTTAGGTTTTGGAGGGAATTTCGGGAAAGGTGGAAATGGTTTAAATAAAGAGATGGGAGGCTTAGGTTTGGGAGGGAATTTTGGGAAAGGTGGAAATGGTTTTATTGAAGGCTTGGGAGGGAAGCTGAACTTAGGTTTGGGAGGGAATTTTGGGAAAGGTGGAAATGGTTTTATTGAAGGCTTGGGAGGGAAGCTGAACTTAGGTTTTGGAGGGAATTTTGGTAAAGAGATGGGAGGCTCGGATTTGGGAGGGAATTTTGGGAGAGGTGGAAGTGGTTTCTTTGCGGGCTGAGGAGGGAAGCTCTTCTTAGGTTTTGGAGGAAATTTTGGAAAAGATGAAGGTGGCTTTATTAAGGAAATGGGAGGCTTAGGTTTGGGAGGGAAGTTTGGGAGAGGTGGAAGTGGTTTCTTTGCGGGCTTAGGAGGGAAGCTCAGCTTAGGTTTGGGAGGGAATTTTGGAAGGGGTGGGAGTGGTTTTATTAAAGAAATGGGAGGCTTAGGTTTGGGAGGGAACTTTGGAAGAGGTGGAAGTGGTTTCTTAAAAGGCTTGGGAGGAAACTTTGGAAGGGGAGGAAACGACAATAGAAAAGCTGCGGGACAAGTAACTGAAGACAACCTCAAGTCAGTGGAGATGACAAACGTGGTTGTATCCCCTACATCGTTGTTCTTCAATACCAACTTACTGGATGCATCTCCATTTCCATTTGTAGATGGGGAGGAGCACGGGGATTTGGAGTATTTGCTCAATAGCCGAGCATGACATTCCTCTAAGGATTCCAGAAGAGGAATCTTGGCTTTGAATGCTCCATTTTCATCAATGCTTGCTACGCCCCGCTTGTGTATTTCTCCCTTGCTGTTTCTGCACTCGATCCCAACTAGTGCACCTGCAAACACAACATAAAGTGTGCTTCAATTCAAATGTAATGAATGTAACTCTGCTAAATGGAAAATTAAACGAACGAAACGAACAAACTACCTTGGAACGTGAGATGCTTTTGTGTGCAGTCATCGCACTTGACGACTCCCGACACCAATGCAGAATTTTCTGAAGCCGCATATGCAAACGCAGTTACAACAAATGCAAAAGCTAACACTACGAGGGGACGAGACCCCATCGGAGTCCGCATTGCTTAGAAAGGGATGATCCGATGATTCATTCCATGACCGGATTGAGAGCTACTTAAAGGTCCAAATCTTGATCGATTGGAACCCCTCACATGCAATGCTTCTGACAAATGGGTCGCTTGACAGCTGGGATCACTAAATGTGATTTCAATACTTGTTAACCGATTTTAGGTGTATTTTATTAATGCCATTCAAATTGTCACAATCCCCATCTTCATGCATTCACGACCGGCATGTTCTTCTCCGTAGTTAGAATGGACTTATGGTTTTATAATTTGACCCCCTCATTCGATTCAATTACAAGTTTCACCGGCTCTAAGTACGACCATACTTTACACCGACGAGCATATTTATGTGTACCTGCTCTCTCCGCCGCTTCGATTACGATAATCGGTTGTCTCATTTGCTTTCTCTGCTTCCAATTCTTAATTCGTCACCACCCTATAAACGAGAGTTGAAATTACCTAGACTGTACGCAGGATCTGAAGTCTCTGATCTACTTAGTAAGGCATTTTAATGGCGATTTTAAGGGTATGCGAATTATTGTTCGTGTACGTGAACGGTGCACAGTACACGCATTCATAGAGGCGCGGCTTCTGACGTTAAAGTCGCCTGTGGCCGTGGTTTGTGTTACAAAAGTGCTCCTTACACAGCGTACTTGGCAATTTAATATCCACAGAAACCGCTGAAAAAATCATGATATGGATTGGTGCAAGTTTGTTCCAAACAGTCGGAGTAACCGACACCATGTATACGTCGGTAGTGTCATTAGTACTATTATTATCATTCTCCCCCTGCGCAACCCAGGTTTGAATAGCTTCTGTATTTTCTTGATGTATTTGCAGCTGGATTTTTAGACTCTTAACTACGATTAAAAGCATTAAGCATAGAAACGCCCGTCAATTTTGAGAGGGCAATGGAGTAGGAAAACTTAAAGAATTAAATTATTAATCTTAAAATGCACTTATGTTACCAATGTCACTACCAGGAATCTCTTATATCTTCCATTTCTTCAAAGGCAATTCAAAAATAATATAAGAAGAAAGGGGAGTGAAGTAGAAGAGGAGAGCCATAGAAGAAAAGAAGAAAAAAGAGTGGAGTAGAAGAGCAGAGTCATAGAAGAAAAGAAGAAAAATAGAGAAACAACTATTCCAAGAAGAGATTAGAATAGAACCTTGTATGCATCTGTATGTTTTCTGTGTATTATATTGTTTTTATTTTGTGTGAATTATATTTTTATTTAAGACAATATATAGTAGTTTTCTCTTAAAAATAAATTACATATATTATTTTGTGTATTATATTCTTTTTCTAAGAAAAAATATTGTAATTTCCTTTAAAAATAGAGCACATATACTTTTCACTTTTTATAAATTGATACGAGAGTAGCTTATTAATTTTTTTAGTTGATTCATCATATTTGTTTTGAATAATAATCTCAATCTCAAATTCATCAATTTAATGAAAAGCAATGAATATTAGGATGAAAATTTTGTTATGTTCACAAGATTTATGAGATTTAATAGAGAATGGTTTTCCTAAATTGGTTAAAAACAATGAATATTAAGATGAAAACATTCTTGTCTTCAGATCTATGAGATTTAATAGAGAATGGTTTTCTTAAACTATTTAATTAGGCAACATGTAATGCTTTAACAAAAAAACAAAAAAAACTTAAAGAAAATAGAAAGGTAGGTGTAAAAGTCATATTTTTAATATAATGAGAAATGAATTATTTGATTTTTCCCAATATTGAAGCACCTGTTGAATCAAAACATTTAAGAGAAAGTCTATAGATTGAATATTAAAGGACAAGCAAACTTAAACTAATTAAATTATAAATTTTGATAAGACAATTTAAGAATTTTGAAATAATAGACCATAAGTTTGTAGATATGTTTTTTACAATTGCAAAGTGTAAAGTGTGTTGTTAATTAAGATTTTATGAAGAGACATTAGAAGATCAAAAAGTTGTAGAGAAGATTGTAAGGAGTCTAGTTGAAATATTTGACTTTATAGTAGTTGCTATTGATGAACCAAATGATTGTCGAAGTTATCTATTAATGAATTGATGGAGTCTTTGTAAACTAATGAGAAAAGGCTAAATAGAATAGTTGGTCCCTCTTTTGAGCATACATTCAAATCAGAAAATTATCATGGCAACTCATCAAAAGGCAATAATAAAGGTAAAACTATAAGCTTTTTAGGAATATTCAGCAATTTTCATAAAGGGGGAAAACAAATCCTAACTTCTTTACATTAGGAAGAGGTAAAATTGATATTTAATCAATATTAAAATTGATATAAAATTAAAATTGATATTAATTTTAATAAGTTTATATCAATTTAATATGAAAACTATTATAAAATTATATAAATCTATTTTACTATTAATATAAAATTTATGTTAATTAATGTTTATATAAATTGATGTTATATCTATATCAAATCTACTTCAAATGATATTAATTTATAAAAAATTGATAAAGTATATAATAAAAATAATAAATAAGTAAAATAATTATCAAAATAATAAATAGTGTCTTTTTCTAAAGAAAAACTAAAAGTTACATACAAAAATAAAATAGTTCTTCAAATAAAAATAAAGTAAACATTATAGATAAAACAAATCTAGTATACTTCTATTTAGAAAAATATATGTAAAAGACACGAAGATATATCATTCTCAAGGAACCATAGAAGAGAATGGAATATTAAAGATTAGGGTTCAAAGATAAATCTATTATAAAATGATTTTTAAGGTTTTCTTTTTTATCTTACATATTCAAAATACATTTATATTTCTCTTCTAATATAGAAGCATCATTTAATCTCATCCACATTTTCTTTACATAGCGTATCCACCACTTATGTTACTAATAATAGGCTTTCTTATGATCAATTTGTTTTGTTCACATGACAATCATAAATATTTCTTTTACATATTTTTTTATTTTCTCGTTAGCATTTGGGTATTCTTGCATAGCAATATCCTATTTATTTAACCACTTTTCATTTTGTTTTATCCACATGTTTTTCCTTCTACTTAACTCTTCCTCAGTAACCAACTTAGATCATCAATGACTCTCCATATTCTAAGTCTTTTTTAGGTAGCTTAACAAATAAACCATTGTTAATACTTCCAAAGTGAAAATCCCTATTTAAGCTCATAAAATATTGTACCAAACTGAAGTCTTAGTTTTAAGATTTCTTATAATTAAATGTATTTGAATTATTTCCACTTGCCTCCCTTTCTATCTAATATATTGTTGAAACCAAATAGGATTTTCTTGGTTTGCTAATCCTATAATTTCATATTCTTGCATCTATTTTGTAGTGCATATAAAGCATTCCAACCTCCCTACATTCTTTTTGTTCTATATACTCCCCAACTAAGCTTGATGTGAAAATCAAGCCCAAGGTACTTAAAAGCTTCATTTGAAAAGAAAGTTAATTTGTTTATTTTTTCTTCACAAAGAAAAGATTATGACTTTGGTTTTGTTGGTGTTCACTTACATTCGACCTTTCCATAAAAAAGTTCTAGAACTCTTAGGTACTCTCTTAAACTATAAGTTGTTTTTACAATTAGAATAAAATCATCCACATAGAAGAATAATCTTATATGCATCTCTAACAAACTAATCCTCTCCTCTGCAACTTTGTTTATTCATTCTTCTAACATATCAATATGTAAGCAAAAAAAAATGAATTCCAATATCACTTTCAAAAACACTCCAATATACCATCACTTATTCTAATTTTAGCCACAAACTTATTCATACATCCTATAAATGGAATTATGATTTATAATCCGGTCTTCTGTTCAACAGAGGGGACCCCCAAATTGGATTCGATTACAAGTTTCACCAGTTATATTCGTGGCGAGTACGACCATACTTATGTACACCAACAAACATATTTATGTGCACCTGCTCTGTGTACTCTTCGATTACGATTCATGGTTTTGACTCATTTGCTTTTTCTTTCTTTGCTTCCAAATCATAACTCATCGCTACTGAATGAATGAAAGAATTTTAACGACTCTATGATCAAACGATCTGAGAAACCCAGAAATCTAAGGACGCAGAAGCGGTCTAACAGACCCACTGTATAAACGAAAGTTGAAAGTTGAAATTTTCATGTCTCTATCTGCTAATCATCCTGATGATGGATCATGGAGTATGATCCGAAACGTTGATGATAAAAAAAATTGCACACAATTTTATCCAGAAATCTAAGGACGCAGAAGCGGTCTAACAGACCCACTGTATAAACGAAAGTTGAAATTACTCTAGGTGTTCACAGGATTTGAAGCCTCACATCGACCTGGTAAGAAGTTTTAGTAGGGAATTGTTTTGTGCCATCGACTTTATATTTTTAATTGCGATATCTATCTGAACGGTGCACAGTACACGCATTGATAGAGGGGGACCTTGGGACCTTAAAGTCGCCTGTGAACGTGGTCTGTGTCACAAAAGTGACCCTCAAACAGCGTACTGGTAATTACATCTACGGAACGGCGCAAACTTATTATCTGATTGATACCTGTACCCGAAATTTGTACCAGATATTTATTGATTGCAATTGTTTTTAGGTGATTTAGTATAATATCATACAGGAATTAATCATTTAAATTGTTTTTATTTAATGAACATTTAGATAAGTTGTCTCTAATTTTAATGTTTTAAAAATTATAAAATAGTATATTTAGAATTAAATATTACATTATGCATATTTTGTTATTGTATATATAAGAAGAAAAAAGAGTGGAATAGAAGTGATAGTTATAGAAAGATGAGAAATAGGGCAATAGGGGAGGGGATTGGGTAGTTGAGCACCTTAACTTGATGCTTCTCAAAATCCTATGTGGAAATATCAAATCACTCCTATTTTTTTTACAGCAGCTTAGTCCCCTGCTTATAACTAAGGTTTCGGGGCCACATCTTCAAATATAATGCCACATCAGCATGCTTTTTGTCAAGGTGTCTAGAAAGGCCCAAAAAAAAAAAGTGAGACTAACACTTGTGCACTAAATCATGTTTTATTGGTGTGTTGATGTGGCATCACATGATTTGTTGCTTTTTAGATTTAAGGAATATGTTTCATTTAATTATAGGTAGGGGAGAGGAGCCCATAGTGGGGTGGGTTTCCATAGTGGGGATAGAAGTAGTCCTCAGTGGGCCCCATAGTGGAGCACCCTAATATCCAATTGCAAAACACTTTTACAAATCATGTGATGCCACATTAGCACACCAATAAAACATGACTTAGTGCACCAGTATTGGTCTCATGTGGTTTTTGAGTCTTTTTTAATACCTCAACAAAAAGCATCTTGATGTGGCATCATATTTGATGATTTGACCCTAAAATTATTATTTTTAAATGAGTTGCCAAATAAACTAATGTACAAAATTGGGACTGATTTGAAATTATATAGTAGAAAATTGAAAAACCCAAAATTAGGGTGCTCCTAGTCATCATCAACATTAACAGCTTTAAAGTCACAACTATTGGTCCAGTATTGTTAAAAATATTGGACATTATATCAACAAATGCTATAACAACTATTGGAACATGCTCAGGTAGGTCCTCTATATATCATTTTTCCACAAACAAAGAACCTTTTTTAGTATTAAAAGTGTGGTATTTCAATAATAATTCAAATTTGGATTATACCTTTAATAAAAATTAAAAGAGTGATATTTCAATAAAAATAACTTAATTATAATTAAAGTTTGGATTATATCTTCAATAAAAAAATTAGAAGTGTCATATTTCAATAAAAGCGACTTACTTATAACTAAAGTTTGGATTATATCTTCAATTCTTGAGATTGTGATAATTTGTAATTATCTTTTAAATAGAAAATTTTGTAATCTAATAGTAAAACGGATTTCTACTATTTTGTTTTCATTCAAAACATTAATTATAGACCTATCATGTTGTAAGAATTTGAGTGGTTAGATGATTTGTTAAGTTTGAATTATTTTTTATATCAAATTATAGATTATAATTATGTGATAAATTATTTTTTAGGGGTAAGTAGAGAGCAAGGGAGCATAAATATCCCCAATCTTGTCCTAGTCTATTGGTATTGAGTTCAAGTGTTGAAACTACTTGTTTTGGTATATTGCTAAAGATTGAAGGCTCTCTACCACAGTATAACCATAATCTCATCTCTTTAGAATGTTTTAGCCTTTAGAAAAATGCATTCTCAACCCCATCTTTGATGAGCTCTTTGTAAATCATTCAACTCTACCAATATCATCTCCATTACCCTTTTTTTATATTGTAAGTGATAATTTATTTTTAATAAAATATTTTAGAACTAAAACTAGTTTTCATTAATACTTGTTATCACTCAACTTATGATGTTAAAATATCCTCAATAAGAAATAAGATGTCTCAAGAGGATGAGGATTGTGATTATGAGCCCATCATGATGATATGATGCCTAATGACAATGAATCAAAGGATAAAGCAAACACCTTATATAATTATTTAAAATAATTATTTTTTATATGGAATTAACATCCCATTAAGTACAAAATTAATTTTTAATATATTTAATTTATTTATGTAAATACCACTAACAAAATAATTAAGAATATGTCCCTCTCCCTTCCAACACTACTTACATAGATTTGGTTATAAATTCAACTATTTACATTATAATAATCTTCAAATATTTATATCATGTAAAGTTATACAATCATATAATTGAAAAGGGTATTAAATTTATGTTAGAGAAGTATATTTTTTATTTAAAAAGTAGGGGTTAGGGCCCTAATACCATACAATAAATATTAGAAAACAGGCCTCACGACTAGTAGATCAGATCCACCAAAGCAGACACAACAAAACAAACAGACTAACCCAGAGCACAAAATAGTAGCAGGCCATCGTGCCAACCAACTGAACATAAAAAAGGAACCATGAAACTGTCCATAGAAAACAACAAAATATAGAAAACCATAATAAACATGGGGGCACACAAGCCATAATAAGAAGTAGGCACGTAGGCCCCAAAACAAGGAAACAACATAACCAAGCTAATTCTTAGGATTATTAATCAAGTCCCACTCCAACTTTAACAAGTCCAACTCAGAATTGTAGGGGTCCTTTCCTTTTGTAGCATTATCCTCGATTGACTTATCCATTTCCTAAGTTGATTTCATTCTCCTTTGCCTCTTCCTAACCTTAGACAATTTGTTCACAGTTCCAAAGATTGCCTTGTTCATAATACCATGGGTAATGGAAATTAGTCTATTAAAAGCCTTGTTGAACCTATCCACTTTTTCCTACAAAACAACAAACTGGGTCTTGTAATACTAAAGGGACCTATTATCCAACTCAATTTCATATTTAGGGTCAACCATCACTTGTGCATTTTCTTCATGTTCTTTGTTTGATTGTTGAGTTAGAGAAGTAATGCTAATAGAATTTTAAATTTAATAAAAATAATAATAATAGAAACTCTTTTAAAATGTTCAATCAAAAATAACACATTTAATGAATTAATTAACTATTCACAATATAATAAAATATTATGTACTAATATATAATTCAATATGTATACAATAATTTGTAGACACGTCAAAATAGAAAATGTTGAAAAATGTCACAATAAAATAGGTATAAAATCATGAGCTAAGAAATTAAAAAAAAATGAGGCTTCTACTTCAAAAACTCTACATGAGAATCACTTCTCACTATAATCTATTTCCCCTAGATCATAATCACAATATATTAAGCACTAATTCTAACAAAAATTATAATTTATAAAAATATAAAATATACAACACATGTCTAACAATTATTATACTATCTTTTAAACTTTAACATTTTTTACAAACTTTTTAAAATTAAGTAAATACTTCTCTTAAAGCTAAGCTACACAAACATGAACTACCCATACAATTTTTTTCATGCAAAACTATTCGATATGAATTTATGGGAAGCTTTTAAGTAATAATTGCAATCTCTCCTTAAAGTGCCTTTTATTGTGTTGAGAGGCGTAACCTACAGTGGCAACACGGGGTGGAGTGAAATGCGTGTTAATAAAAACAATGTTAACTAAAAGAATTAAAGTGTCGACACATATGAAATAATTAAATAAAGTGTTGACACATATAAAAAATATTTACAAAGTTAAAAGACATATATATAAATTAAAAAGTTAAAAATGCTCTTCTTCTTTCAGATTTCGAGAGGTTGGAGCAGGGACGCTGCAAGTTGTACCTCGATCGGTGTGCCTAGTACCTAAAGAGGTGACGTGTGGGGGAGGTAGGGCCCTCCCCCATGGAAGTTTGTTGACGTGGATCTGCCTATAGTTTGGGTTAATTGACTCATTTTCTGTATTGTGTTTGTTAGAAACCAAGATCAGATTTGCGAACCAGAATAGACCTTCCACAGAAGAGAAAAACAAAAGCGTGAGATTTGCAAAGATGTGCAAATTGGATATATTTGAAAGGTACAAAATAATACAAGAGATAATTTTCTTTATAAAAGAAGATGCATAAACCTAATCTTATCTTGAGCAACAAGATAGCCTCGATAATATAAGGATAAACCTATAACTTAGGAATTAAATAATTACCTAAGTAAACATATATGTAAAGTGTAATTAATAATTAATTACACTAACACCCCTTACAAGCAACTTAGAGAAGCAGCTTTTATTATGCAACAGAGTCCCGACAACAAGGCCCGGACGTACTCATGTACAAAATGTAAAGAGAGAGAAACCTAGTGGGAAAACCCCCTTCGAGATGAACTCACTGCGGAAGAAGCTAATCGGAAGAACTTCATGAAGCAACACCGAACCCCAACCGCAAGCAAGGAAAGATACTTTTGTTTGCAAAATACCAATCGACTCAAATGCAATAGCAGACCCGATGCCAAGGAAGACTGGAAACTCACATACTGGATCAACCCTGGAATCTATAAGCAACAGTAGATGAAAGGATGAATGAACCCATAATAATGACAAATCTGGAAGTTGTGTCTCACGAAGCCAATGCCAAACTGAAACTAAAACTACCCATAGGACAAGTACCATCAAGATTCTAGAACATTAACCATAAAAGCATGGCCTCAAAATGAGAAAGATTTGAACTAATGCAGATCAAGAACTATAAAATCCCAATGTGAAGTGTGAACCAAAGCAAACCAACAATGTGTCCAGCTAAGCAAGAAAGAAGCTAGAAGGAGACAATAGGAAACCAAACAAACTCATGCGAGTTGTCACCAAAATGAAAGATTGATGCAAGAACCCCCCTTAATGGAACTTTATATCAGTTCATTATTACAATACCCAATGATTGCAAAAGGAGATAATGCAAAAAAACATGCAAAAACATAAGCGAAAATGCAAACCTAGCACACGAAACAAAAATGAATGCATGCATGCATAAAATAAGTTACACATTTTTTGGAAATGACCTCAAATCTGCATAGAGGCTGAAACCAGCTTTCTGATGCTGTGAAAATTGTGAAAAATGGATAAGCGAGTCACAAGATATGTCTCCCAGAGTGAAAAGGGAAACATATGACTTGAGGCAGAAAAGCATCAAAAGGAAAAACCACACTAGCAATTCATTGCGTAGAACTCAAAAATAGCTTCCTAAGTGATATCTTGTTTGCAAAAAATGATGTCGTGATGTGAAAGTTATGCTCATTTCCGCGGAAAGTGCTCAAAAATGTCCGGATTAGGGCTGCTGTACGTACCTCGTGGCTTAAAAAATTGAGCCCCCGCTGCATGCAGACCAAGGGTTGCGCGCCAGGAGCTGGGCCGGAGCCTCCTACGCGAAATATGACTGGATCAAGGCTAGAACCGGGTAAAGGTTGTGGGCCGAAATGCTGGTCACATTACAGGACCAATTCAGAAGTTTTGTGATTCGCTGGGCCGTGACTGATCGGTGGTGGCTCGAGTCGGCCCTGGCCATCAATGGGACCAGAACAATGCCCGCAGTGGTCCACGAACCGCTAGTGATGGCGGATCTCTCGCGGAGCCGATGGTCAAAATACTACCACCGGCGACTTAGCCAAATGGAGCGTCGGGCGAGCCGGCGAGATACGGCGGGCGCACTCGCTGGGCGTGGACGCCAGATGGTAAGGAGCCGCTTACTACCATTAAAACAGACGCGAAAAGAAACCAATATTTTTTATTTTTTATAATTTTTATTTATTTTTACTTTGTGCCTCATAACCGCGGCTCGGGGTCAGTGATTTAATTTTGGGCAAAATAATTTGCCTCTCCTGACGACCATGTCCAAATCGAACAAACTTTATAGTATGGAAATAGGGTTTTGGGCACTACTTAATCCAACAGTGAGGTCCATTTGGGCCCAAAGTGCTCCAAAAATTAGGCGACCCCCAGATCTAACAGATAAATCACCGATCTTACAACCCTCGCAGATCTGGCAATCGGTGATGAAAATGAATAAAACGAAAGCCATTTCTGACTTTTTCCAGCGCTCTGAATCCAACGGAAAACCCCGATCTGATCCAAGATGATGCATAAATGTACTCAAGGATTGAAACCCTCGAGGGACTCCGAACGAGCTCAGACTATATTCAAAAATGTTGAGAAGGGGTTGTGTAATTGAGGTTCGATACCATGTTAGGAAACCAAGATCATTTCTCGTAAACTAGAATAGACTCCGCAAGAGAAAAACAAAGCAAAGATTTGCAAAGATGTGCAAATTCGATATATTTGAAAGGTACAAAATAATACAAGAGATAATTTTCTTTATAAAGCAAAGATGCATAAACCTAATCTTATCTTGAGCAACAAGATAGCTTTGATAAGATATGATAAAACCTATAACTTAGGAATTAAATAATTACCTAAGTAAATTTATGTAAAGCGTAATTAATAATCAATTACACCAACAGTTGTTTTCATTTTTTCATTTTCCTTTTTTCTGGGTTTTTTTGTCTTCCTGTTTGTGGTTGTTGTGTCGTTGTGACTCGACTCTAAGGGATCCTTGCGGCTCAGCCCCCTGGGGGATTTTATGGAGGAAGATACGACCATCCTCGTCCCCTCTGTGAGCAATGATTGTGATGCAAATGGTAAAAGTTTTAAAGATGCACTTACAGGTAAGGAAACAGTTATCCCAACCAGTGCGCATTTTTCTGTATCAGATCAACAATCAGTGGTGGGTTCTAATGGCAATTTTGGAGAACAAGGTAAGTCCTCTTGCACTTCCAATTTTTCTTTGCTCAGGCCTAACCCTGAAATGAGAGAGGTTATCATATGTGAGAAGTCTAGAATTAAAGAAATTGCTATTTTTTTTGCTACTGTTGATAGCAATAAACTCCCATCTAGGAAATTTTTGGACTCTTGGTTTTCTGGCATATGGATTTCTAAATTCGACATTCAAATAAATTATTATAGATTGTTGTAAAAGGGATTATTTGTTATTTTATTTAAAATCCATGAGATGCAGGGCAAATCCCTTACTAGGTCTTTCTGGAATGTCGGCAGCTACGTGTTTCGAGCGTTGGCTTGGAACCCTACTACCATTGCGGAGGAAGTGCTTGTTCTCTCCTGCCCATGATGGGTCGTTGTAAAGAATGTACCCCCAAAATTTTGGAAGCTTGTCCCGTCCATTATGGCTCCATTTGGCAATGTGCTCAGAATGGACGAGGCTAAGGCCTCATTGCCGAACCTTGATGCTAGAGCTCTCATTTCTTTGACCCCCGGGGTAGAATTCCCTCCCAGGCTCCTCATTGAAGATGAAGAAAGAACTGTAAGTTTCCCTCTTGAAATTTTGGGTAGTATAAACACTTGTTACTTGTGTCGCCATGAAGGACATATTCAAAAGAATTGTCCTCTAATTAAAAGGAAAGAAAATAGGGAGGCGATTAAATCCAATAAGGGGGCTATGAAGACTCAGAATGATGGTACCGACATGGTGCAATCCATGGGGGGTGTTGTCGAGGCTCACCCGACGGATCACGACTCTATTGATGGGTTGTCTCGTCCTTGACAAGCTTGTGATCCCTTGGTGGTTTTAAACACCCTGAGCTCGGTGAACTAGGGTGCTCAAACCTTGGGGACGGCCTCCCCTATTCATAAGTTGATCTCGACCAGGAACTCATTTGATGCCCTTGTCGAGGAGGAAGAGATGGATAAAAATGAGAAAATTGACCTTGTTGTTAGGCCCAAACCCATCCCGAACCCTGATACTTCAATTAGTTGGAGCAAGGAGCAATTTGAGAAACTTAATGCACAGCAACTTGTTATGCAAAAAATCTGGGAAATAATTGAGGAAAATTTGCTAAATAAGGGTGGTTCAACTAAGAACAAACCTGAATAGACAATCCTAAAGAAAATTAATAGAACTAAGAGGAAAATTGATTTAGAAAAGTAATATTCAGGTGATCTTCAAGCTTGGTCTATTGTTGGGGGTGATTCCTCCAAATCCTTGACTATGGGGATATCATCAAAACTACAATCTAAAACAAATGGCACCCTATACAATAGCTTTATGGTTGGAGATCAAATTAATAGAGAAAATTCTAAAGATTTGTCTGTTACTATTAATAGGGTTATCTAGCCAGATTCCAACCAACTTGAACATAGGCATCATGACAATTTCGAGCTTGTCTTGGGTGTTATAGTTTTTGTGTCCAACCCCACGCCACCCATAGTGGGTGAGGCCATAGGTGACTTTGGGGATGAATTTGAGGAGGATAACATAAAGGAGAGGTCTATGATAATATCTAAACCTAAAAAGGGGCTTGGGAGGCCAAAGAAAGTACATGATGCCCCAACCCCTATAAATCCCAACAGCCATCGGATCAAAAATAAAAGAAAGAAGATCAGTCTTGTTATTCAATCTCCCATGGCCAAGAGAGCGGAGGTTGAGGAAAAGCTTCCTAAATGTTTTGAGCAGTTCAAAAAATGCCAAGAGGACACCCCCATAGCAAGTGAACATGAATCTTAATATTATATCGTGGAACATTCAGGGTCTAGAGTCCCCTAACAAAAAATATATTGTGAGAAGGTTCTTAAATCTTCAACCTAAAAATGATATTGTCCTTTTGCAAGAGACAAAAGCTACAAGGTTTAATTTGGAGGTAAACATGAGATTCATATGGAAAGAGTCTTACCAGTTCTCCACCCAGCATGAGAAGGGGAAAGGAGGTGTGAAAATTCTCTTTGCTAATAAATGGAAACAGTTCATTGTTGGTAATGGCATCTCGCCCTGTAACAGGGTGGTTTGGATTTTCTTGAAAAAGAGGGTGCAAGAATGGGGGTTGGAGTGATATATGCTCTGAATGACCATAGAGAGAGAATCCGTCTATGGAAATGGATGGCATCGCACTTGCCTAAAGGACCTTGGGTCCTGGGGGGATTTTAATATGGTAGAGCAAGTGGAAGATAAGTGGGGGGGAACTAATGCTGCCTAGAAGGGTTCGGAAAGACACTTTTGGAAAAGCTTTAAAAAAAATCTTGGGCTATTTGATCCTCTAGAAAATAGAAAGAGAGAGTTCTACTTGGCATTTGGTTCACGTGGTGCAATGCTCAGCAAGGGAAAAACAAGATTTACTCGAGGCTGGATAGGTTTTATGCAAGTAAAAATGTCATCAACTTCCTCCCTATTAATTCAGGGCAGCATGTGTGTGTTCATCCCTACACCCTCTCAAACCATCATCTCATCAAAGCAACGGTCTCCTTGGCCCAAGGTAGTGGGTTGGAAACCCCCAAGAAGCCTAAATTCATCTTAAATACTCAGCTTCTTCAAGATGAGGATTGTAGGGATGGCATAAGGTCCATTAGGGAGATAAATAGATGGATCTTGAAAGAGGAAAGTGCCATAAATAGATGGAACCAAAATATGGAAGCCTAGAAGAATCTTCTTCAAACAATTGGTAAAAAAAAGGCCATGGACAGAAGGAAAGAAGAACATGAGCTCCAAAAGGCTCTTTTCATTGTCGAGGCACGAATGCAACAGGATCCCGCAAACATTTACTTATTTGAATATCTAGCAAGAACCAAAAATGATCTTAGGAAGATTCAATCCTACAAGTCCAAAGGCCTCAAGGTCAAAGCCAAACTGAATTGGATCCACCATGGAGATAAAGGGTCCAATTTTTTTTTCAATTACATCAAAGAAAAATTCTGGAAAGAGCAGATTGGGAAAATCTGGGAGGATGGTAGGCTCTTGAGCTCTCAGGAAGATATTCTTGCTCTTTTCTTTTTATCAAAAGCTCTTTACCTCAGAGGACTCTCAGGAATGTAACAAGAGGGCTAGAGAGTGCATAAGGAGCATTATCCCCAAAAAAATCAATATCACCCAAGCTACCAGGTTGAATGTTGATATCACCAAAGAAGAAGTGCAAAAAGTTATTCAATCTATGCAAAATGATAAGTCCCTAGGATGTGATGGACTTCCCATTGACTTTTACAAGACATTCAGTGACTGGGTAAGTGAGGATTTATTACAAGTCTATCAGGAGGCCTTGCATAGAGGTTCTTTGGGAATATGTATCAATAAGGGTAATATTAAGCTTCTTCCCAAAGGGGGAGACAAGAGCTTGGTTAAAAATTGGAGGCACATAACCCTGTTGAATGTGTCTTACAAAATTCTTGCTCTAAGGCTGGTGGATATCCTCCCAAGCTTCATTAATAACACTCAGACCAGATTCATTAAAGGGAGATACATTTTAGAGAATCTGATTACAAGCTAAGAGGCCATGAACTGGGCAAGGAACTCTAATCAAAACTTGGAAATGCTGCTTTTAGACTTTGAAAAAGCGTATGACAGAATTGAATGAGCTTCCTGAGAACTATGTTGGAAGCTTTCGGGTTCCCAAGCTTTTAATGTAAAGCTATAAATATCTTGCTAAGGGATGTGGTGGCTCAGGTTGATGTCAACAGAGACCTATTAGAGGAAATCTCTCTTAGTCGATCCATAAGACAAGGGTGCCCCCTTGCTCCCTCTCTTTTTGTTATAGCCTCAGATGCTTTGCACTATTTACTTAGGGATCAAACTCTCTCTCCCCAAGTAAGAGGGATATGCCTCCTGGATTAGTTTGAGTTAATCAATATCCAGTTTGCAGATGATACTACAATATTTATTGAATTGGAGGAAAGAAATCTTGAAAGGCTAATGGAAAAACTCCAATTATTCTATCAAGCTTTAGGAGCTAGAATTTCATTTCCTAAATCCAGTTTCCTTGGATGGATGGAAACTCTGCCCAATTGGCTACAAAAGTATGATTTCTAGTGGGGAGGACCCAATAAGCTGGTAAGATATCTGGGAATCTCGTTTTCCACCAGTCCTAATTTAAAGGAGATGTGGGAGTGGATAAGTGGTAAAATTGAAAAGAAACTTGGTAGTTGGAATAGACAGTACTTGTCGTTTGCTAGTAGGTTCCAAATTTGTCAAAAAATTCTCTCTTCGTATAGCATATATTTTGCTTCAGTCTGGTTCTTTAATAGCTATCAAATCAATGAAATTCATAAAATAATTAGGGCATTTTTATGGTCTAATGGTAAAGGTCAAAAAGAGAAGCATTTAGTTAAGTGGGAATGGTGTTGTATGGGGAAGATGGAAGGTGGTTTGGGGCTCAAGGACTTAAGAATTCAAGGCATCACACTTGCTATTAAATGGATTGCCCACGCTATGGAAGGAAAGGAACCTTGGAAGGTTCTGATTAGATGTAATATCAGTAAGGTTGTGCCCAAGAAGGCCAAGTCTTGGAAGAATTTACCTCTTTGTGACATCCTTCTTAACAAACATCCCATGTCACCTATGTGATCTCTTGTCTTTACTAGCCTATGGAAGGCGTGGGAAATGGTTAAATACAAGCTTTCCTTCAAGAATGACAATGTTGACCTCAGTAATGGAAATGTGTTTCATGATTACTCCTCCTTGTGATGGAACCTAGAACACCATAATAAACCCCTTGCCTTGTTACAGGGGTGTTCAACTAAAAAGTGGTGGCACTTAGGCATTCAAACCTTCCATGACATTCTTGATAAGGGTCAATTAAAGCCTATGAACAAGTTGGTTGAGGAGTTTAGGTTGGATAACCTAGTAATAAAACATACAACATTCTTGTTGACACTTGCAAAGATATTTTTGTTTCTAACAATGTGAAAGATAGTTGTGATTTTAATGATGATATTGTCCGGTTTGATGGATCGCCTTTATGTGATATTAAGGCCAAAATTTTATATAAAGAGCTTACCAAGAATGATTCTATTCTTGATTATGTTAATCTCTATTGGAATGTGAAGCTTGTAGAATGCAGGTGGAGAAAAACTCTCACATCAATTTGGCAGAGTTTAGAGGAACCACAAAAAGCCTGTTTCAGATGGCAATTACTGTTGCACAAGCTACCCTTTAAACATACTCATAATGATGTTGATATTTTCAGTATTTGCAGGTCTCCTAAAAGTATAATACACATTTTTTTAACTGTTTCTATGCAAAAGAGGTCTGGAATATTTTTTGTAATCATTTGTTAATTTGGAATGGCAATGGTAATATTAGATGGAGTGATATTATGTTCAATGATAAAAAGATAAATAAGGAAGCTAATGCTTTTTGGGAGTGTCTCACTATTGAGATCTTATGGTTCATTTGGAGGGCTAGGAATGAGAAAAAATTTCAACGAAGTGCTAGAGGGCTTACTGAGTCCAATAAATGACTCACATTTTTCAATGTGGCTATGTAAGTTACAGTGGTGATGGAGGCTAACATAGCTAAATTCAAGAGGCTTCTAACTGATGAGGTTGTTAACAAATCGGAAGTGAAAAGAGGACATAACTGGAATCATGATTATAATGAATCAAAAAAATTTCTCAAGGCTTTAAGAGGGTTTCAAAAGGTATTTAATGAAGCCGCTGCGGATGGGGGAGTTGGGGGAAGCACACCTTGTGAACTACTCAATGATGCAGCCCTATAGGTCTCAACAAAAATGAGCAATAGTACCAACGTAGAGAAATACAACACAGTGGTTGAGCAAATGGTAGCAGAGACCCTTGCAAGTTTGTGGACCTCAACAGGAAGTAGCAGACTTAGGAGTTGGTAAAATTGGTGGTGGTTAATGTCGTTTGTGCATAGTAATGTGCTCACATGTTATGCAATTTTGTGGTAAATAGCCATGTTATGATACATATATGTAAATTTTGTTGAGTTGATTATATATGTTGATATACTACTGAACAGACATAGGATAGGCCTGTTGCATATCATATGCCAATACCTGATATGTAAAAAAAGGATGTATTTTCTTTGTTGTGTATTCTATATTCAATACAAAAAAAGTAAAAAATAAATTGAGAGCAAAAAGAAACAAATAATAAATATAGAAGAAAGTGTACCATATATAAATTGATAGCAAAAGAAATAATAGTGTAGTAAATTTAAAATTTAAAGTGTCACCTAAGTGTACTATCTATTAATTAGAAATAAATATTACGTACTATCTTTAATAAGTAATTTATTTTTATTTATTATCTTTAATAATAAATATCTTATACTGGGAAATATCTAAATGATCTATTAGCCCTTTTTAACATCTATTCTTTTTTTTACCAAAACAACTGTGCACTAAAAAAAAAAGCACTGAAATAAAGTGTCACAACAGGTGTATCTTTTATGGGATCTTGCACATCACTTTGTGCCTTATTGTACTCGCACTATGATATAAAGTTCCATGGGGGTTTGATTTGTTTCCTTTGTATTCTATCATACCTTTGTCAAGTGAGTGTCCCTTCCACGACAGTAGCCTCATGTGTGTGACTTTTGTTTTCACACCCTTTATATGTGTTGGAACTTTCATGTTTGCACATTTTAGATGTTTCTTCTTCATGCACTTCTTTCTAGCATTCAGTTTCATTGTATTTGTCATGCCTCTCCCTTTTTAGCATTATGGGGGGGGGCGGGTTCTACTATTGGTGTTAATGCTTCTTTGGTTTCGTATTAGAGTGAGCTATGTATATAGTATTTGTTCCTATGTACTTTCAGATGTAGCATACATCAATGGTTGGTTACTTTAATTTTGGTGAGATGGATCACTTACCATATGGACACTCTTGCATTCATGTTTTCAACATTACAACAGTCATTCTTCAACAATGTTTGTAGCTTCTTCATGCTTTAGTGGTTTTTTTTGTGTTCATCATTTGTTCCTATCTTTTGGGACAACATTGTCTTATTTGGAGGCTTTTTCAGTCCTTCACTTGGCTTTCATCTCTTTTTGGAGTGGAGTTTTTTCCATGAGGTTTTCTCTATTTCTTCGCATTATAGAGATCTTTTGTTTGTACATGGGTACCTTATTTGGCCTTGTTTGCCAGGACCCATCATGCATTCTTTTTAGGGTTTTTAGCTACTCCTGAAGTTCATCTTAAGGGGGGGTGTTAGAGTTATCATGCATTAGCTAATAATTAATTAATCTTTAATTGATTATTAGTCTAATTTATTCTCATACATTTAAGCTAAACTTAGGATTGCTTTATTACTTGAGATAATATTATATCATTATGTCTCATCTCATGTGATGTTGACACTTGTGATGATCTGATCCCTTTCTCATTTAGGGTTTTCCTCTTATAAGCACTCAACCTTCACTGTAATTATATCTCTGAGCATCTTGAGCTTTCATATCTTCTTGAGAGTCTCTTGCTTCTGTAGCTTTTTTCTTGTTGAGGAATATTGCATATATTGTTTGCAGATCTCTTGCATGGAAGGCGTATATGTTTGTTGTTTGATCTTGTGGCTCGTGGTTTTGTGCTTATTTCACAATTCTAACAATGACTAGTAGATCATAATAATTATTTATTTTTAATTTTATTAAATGCATAATGTTAGATTTATCTTCACTATATTTGTCTTCTTACAAATAGTAAAAAAAGTTGATTTTTTTAGGGTTTTGACTTTCTATATGTACAATCTAAATCTAATTAAAAAACCACTAAGCACATAAAAATTTCATAAAATTTAGGTTTACTAATAAAATATTGAGTCAATAGTATTTACATTTTAAATTAATGAAATCAAAGACAAAATGTTAATTTTTTGATATATAAGAAGATATTTGTATTAATATAACAAAAGAATTACAATTACTAATTCCATACTAGAGACCAAAATGCAGAGACTCTTTTCAAGTGAACGACTACAGAACTAACCCCAACCCATACTTACAGCCAAAAGATGCCTCTAGGCACAAGGGATTCTATGTTATACCTTAGCAAACCACACAAACCCAAAATGGACACCTAGGATAAACACCCACCACCTGACTAAACCAATGACAAAACTTGAAACTTTTTACAAAAAAGCGTAACATAAAACCTAGCTATATTGGACCAGTCACATAAACCCACAAGCTTGTGCAAATGCTCTAAAATTTATTACCTAGGAGAGATCTTCAACACCCTCTACATATAGTCAACCCCGACTGTAGCCAACTGTTTGTGCTTGACAAGGGCCATGCCCTTAAGGTCCAACAAGAAAGGATAGTACTTAACCATTTCACCAGGCACCTAAAGCAAT